>JANAVB010004261.1:0-105967 GCA_029216955.1 Iris pallida | reverse complement strand
TTCTCTTTTGAGTTCACTTGGAAAGAGATCACCAACATCGCCCTCCACTAGCATTAATCAGTATCACTAGGGTCAGATCGGGACATATGCCAAAATCGATAAGATACTGCCAATACATAACGGTATTGACTGATAGTGTGAAGTATGGCTTTAAGTAGAGGAGTACTTATGGTATATTTTATGTACAATACCTACATAAGTTGAATGAAAAATTAATAATATAGTCATAAGACTAACAATCCACCGAAGGGTTTGCTACAAACAATTTTAGAAGTACGGCCGAAATGAGAATGTGAAGACAGGTTAGCAGCAATATGATGACAGACGAAATATGCTATATTGCTCAGCAGCCAAGAGGTAGCTTCACTCATGATATGAAAACTAAAAATCATCAAGATGGTTTAGATGTGTGGAAGGGGGACCAGTGGGCTTGCTGACTATGAACAATAAGATCCTACTGGAAAGAGGTGTACAAAATGGAACGAGACAAAATAAGTTGAATGAGGCAACCGAAGAAGATTTCAATTTTGCTAATCCAACAAAGAATTTATGGGAGAAGGCTTGAATGATTAAGAAAAGAGAGTAGAATTTCAGAGTTGCTTTAGTTTTATATTGGGGAGATCTAGTATGAAATCATTTACTTACTAAGAAGATCTAATGGAAAGATTTAGAGAAAAAGGGAGATTTAAGCTTTATTGAGTTGGAGAAAGCCTACGATAGAGTTCCTAGGGAGATAACAGGGTGGGTTATAAAGAAACAAGTTCCTAGAAGTTATATTAAGATTATTTAGGATATAAATTACGACGATCATGTGAACTATTGGAAGAGATAGCAATATATTCTCCATTACAATTAGTTTACATCAAGGATCAAAATTTGAGTCCTTAGCTTTTGGGATAGTTACGGATGAAATTACTAGGTAGATCCATGGTGTATAAGTTTTGATAATATTGTATTGGTTGATAAGAATAGAGAAGCATTAGATGCTAAAATAGAAGTGTAGAGAAAGACTTTAGAATCTAAGGAACTTAGGACTAGTAGAATGAAAAGAGATTATACGAGATATAATTTCAACCTGAAGTCAAAAAGAAATGAAGGGGGAGTCCATATCAATGGACGAGATATACCTAAGAGTGATAGATTTTAGTATATAGGATCAATCATTCATCATGCACTGCTTGAGAAGTCAGGCATAAAAGTAAAACATGATGGTTGAAATTGAGTGCTTTATGAGTACTTTGCGAATACCTCTATAGCTGAAAAAAAAATCTACAATAGCTGAAAAAAAAAGTACCAGTCTTGCTTTATAGATAAGAGTGTTGAACAATTAAAAAACAACATGCCCGGTAAGTTAGTGTAGCTGAAATAAGAAAACATGAATGAGTGGCAATACATTAAAGGATAGGATAATAAATGAATATATGGGAAGTTAGAAGTAACGCAATTTAGGACAAGATGATGAAAATCAACTTATGTGTTTTGGACTTTACACATGTGCAATGCAGACCAATAGATGCTCTCCTAAGGAGGAGAGACAATACAGTAGTTAATGGAGCCGCTATGACTAGAGGTAGGCCTAGACGAATATAGTTTGAAGTGTTAAAGAATGATATGGATATTGTTAGTTACAGAGGACATAACCCTTTATGGGGCTCAATGAAGAATAGGATTCAAACAAGTAACCCCAAATTTTAGGATAAAAGTTTTGTCGTAGTTGCTGTTTTTCTAGAAGGCTTGATGATGACAAAGAATATATGACTTCTGCTAATCTAACAAAACAGATGTCACATAACAGACAAATAGGTAAAAAAAGGTTAAGCACTAGGAAGACTGGGTTAAAAGCTTTGATGTTGATGCCATCCATGTTATTGTTGAAATAAAAAAAGAACGTTAATATTACAACATGGAAGATATTGGTAGGACCAAGATAAATGTGTCCACCCTTGTAAGCACCAATAACTTCAAGCACCATTTTGAACAGTAATAAACATTAAAAGGTATAAAACAAGGCATGGGGAGAATCCTATGATCCACCTTTGCATAGTTCCTCAGAAATAAAAGAAATGCTTATCAAGATAAAAAGATTTTTAATAATAAAAACCAGTACTATAGACAAGAACAAAAAGAAGTTAAATATGATAAAAATTAAACAGAAAATAAGTATATTGAGTTAGCTAACTAGCTAAAAGAGTACAAGCATTGTTCTCCTCGGTGCAGTACAGACCTCTTGGCCAAGGATGCAAATACAGGGGAAGCCACTAAGAGACCAACCATGAATGCAGATGAGAGGACACCATCCTTAAAGTTATTCAGATCAAAGTCCCCTCTGCAAAAAGAAATCAGATAATAAGCAAAGAACCAACAAGATATTGATCATTGAAAGAAAAAATTCTTCATTTTAGTAACATTTTTAAAAAATAATAAATTCAGCGTTAAAAAAAATTATCGTTCAAAGAAATAATATGTCCACAGAAAAGTTTCAAAACAATCACTAACTATATGATGACAGATTGCAAGATAATAAACTTTGAGCCACACCAGCATGTTGTTACGGAACATAAGTGTTTTGTTGTTCTACCTGCCCCCATAACAACTTAAGTACAAGTTTCGAAGTACCGGAATCGGTATAGGACCATTCCTATGAGTATCGGGATCGGCGGTATCGGCATTATCGGAGGTTTGGGATTGGAGTATCGGAAAGCAAATAATTATTAACATTTTAGAAAATATATTTTATACATTTTGTCATAATTTTAATATTTTCAATATTGTTTCTTAGTAGTTTTGAAATTGAATGAAGTAGTAGTCACCCTTATCAACTGATTTACATACGATAGATAAGTTTTCTTCTTTTACATGCTTTTATAACCTTTCTATGCTTTTACACCCTTGCTAATTGGTCTTTTTCGTTCAATTTTCTTTGCCGAATTGACCGGAAAAGAGATCCCAATGTCAGTATCGGATCGGGATATGCCAAACCGTATCGGTCGGCCGTATCGAATCGGTATCGGGCGATACTATGAACTATGAACTTAACTTTAAGCACAACCACTATCTAAAATTTCCTCTGCATTTCTGCACAAACGTTAAGTCTTCCAACAATCGCATAATTTATCAAAACAAGGCCCTCTAATAAAACAAATCAAAACAAAAGACAAAGAAAGAGCAAAATCTTTAATGAAAATTAAACTATGATTATTTTCATGTCACTGTGAACTATATCACATATGAGGATGGCCTTCAAAGGAGCTGAATTGAAGATTTTTTTATATAGACTATATTTGTTTATAGACTATATTTTTAGCGGATATAACAATATTGTTTATAGACTATATAACAATATTCATTCATAACAATAAATAATGTCTTTCTTGACTTGACTTTGGAACAAATAACAATAATATTTTTTAGACTATACCTTTAGCACATATAACAATATTGTCCAATCCATTATATCCTTAATTTTACCGACCATACAGAAAATAGTATTACAATAACCTCAAAAGTATAGTAATTTACACATTATATATCTAAGTAATACGATTTTATATAACTTTATATTCGATTTATATAATTTTGTATAATTTACAAAGTTATAGAAGTATAATTATAGGAGTATATGAGATGGAACTTAAACCAAAAGGCAAAGAGAAATGATGGGAGGGTACATATAGATGGACAAGAGATAGTCCAGGAGTGATAGTTTTTAGTATTTAGGCTCAATCATTCATCATCATGGAGATATTGATATGTCATGTATTGAATTAAAATATGATGGTTAAAATGTTGGAGTACTTCTGTAATACTTTGTAATTAGAAGATACCTTTGAAATTGTAAGAAAAATATTTTATAATACATATAAAGTTGGAAAAAAAATTCTATAAGATGAATATAAGACCAACCATCTTTTATGGATTTGAGTGTTGGGTAATTAAGAAACATCGTGTCTGAAAAAAAAATAGTGCAGCATAAATGAGAATGTTAAGATAAATGAGTGAAAATACATTAGAAGATAGGATAAGAAATGAGTATATACTTTGGAAATCAGAGGTGGCACCAATTGAGAACAAGACGAGAAAAAATTGTCTTAGGTGGTTTGGAGATGTGCAACATAAACCAATAGATGTTTCTGTAAGTAAGAACAATAAGATCGTAGTTAAATGAGCCGGTAGGACTAGAGGTGACCATGAACATGGCTTGAAGTTTTAAAGGATATGGTATTTGTTGGTGTTACAAAGGACATGGCCCTTAAAAGAATTAAATGGATTAAAAGGACTCAAACTGGTGGCCCCAAAATTGAATAAAGGTTTTATTGTTGTTGTTGTATGTACAATTTTTTATCTCAACTTATATAATAATTTTAGTTCCTTTTCATAGTTGCAAAATTGAAATCCACAAGTAGATGCAAGACTACAATAACTCCAACATGGAAACAAGAAGAACACGTGGATGATTCTTATGAATTTTGGTTGAGAGGCCAAAATTAAAAAAATCTTTGTTCTACCTTTTTTATGAATATTACTTCTACCTCATCAAAAATATTTTATCATATCTGGAGTAATAAACAGTACAGCATATATATTAATTAAGAGTGTAGATGGACTCTGTGATGCATCTTACTGAATTCCACTACCGGAAGTGCATACGCCACTTTCCGTACATGTTCTCCGTTTGCCATTTACACCATTACTAGCTATTGCACCACGATCAACATAATTCAACATGTTAATCATGCAAAATATGGCAAGCAACCTGCAAAGAAAGAGTACGTTTATTTAATGAAAGAATGTACATCCAGAAGAAACAACACTATAATAAATGTTTTTATGAAGAAACTGTATGTTACTTTTGTAGAAACAACAAATATACTGGTTCAAATAAGAAGAAAGCATGAGTTTGCTAGCACTTCACCCAGAATCATAAGGTATTAGGTACTGAGCAATAATTTTGTAAAACTAATTTACCACCCTCGTCTTTCATGAAGACAGAACATGCCACCAAATTATATAGGATAAAAAATGTTCAAGACAAGATTAGGAGGCATAATGTGTACTCCTTAAATATCCTGAGAAGACTGAAATCATGCCAGCGCACACTCACCACCACCACCACCACCCCCCCCCCCCCCCAAAAAAAAAGTTCAAGCACTGTTAGACAAGTAAATGTTAACAGGCATGCGCCATCTACTTACATTATGATTAACTGGAAGCTACGCCCTAGAAATTGACAAATAAAAAATAAAAATACCTCAAAAGCAATAACTTGAAGCTATAGATTAATTGATAACATAGTTTTGGATACACCTACAACTATATAAAGAATTATAATGATCCAAAAGGGTTCCCAGCATCTCTTGGGAAAATAAAGGGTAGGAAAGGGTCTTATAAAAGAACTTCTGGAAGAGAATTAATAGTCTTGGAATTTGGATCATCTTATAACTTCCTCTTTGTAGTTGTTGTTGAAGTTCATTTTAATAAAGTAAACTTCTCTTTCCATTATATTTGGTGTTCTTCTTCTAGTTCGGCGACATGTCTTGGGCTAGTGTTGTTCGGTTGTACTATTGGTTTGGTTTCTTTTCATAGCATCATAGCCACAAAGGTGGTAATGGTGCTTTACTATAATTTCCTTCATGAAGAAGAGCGGCATAATGGAGATGGGCGTAGCCTTATTAAAGATCTCGGCATTGAGCTTCTAACTCATTCCAACTACAAGATGTGGAGGAAGTGCTTGGTGTCTTATCTTCTTGACGATAACTTGTGGGAAGTCGTTGTGGGTGATAGTTGAATGGCTCCGAAAAATAGCTGGGAGAATGCAGAGGCTACAAAGTAGATAATGAATGCCAAGGTGAAGTTTGTCTTGCAGAGGTCCATCTCTTGTGACTTGTTTGACCACATCATCAGGTGCAAGTTGGCAAGTGAGATTTGGAGTACTCTTGATGGCTTGTTCAATGAGAGGAATGTGGCTCGGTTGTAATTCTTGGAGAATGAGTTGGCTAATGTAACTCAAGACAAGCTCTCTATTTTTGAATAGTTCTTGAAGGTGACAATCTATGCTCGGATATCTCTTCTTTGAACCAGAATGAACCCATTTCAGAGGCGTAGTTGAAGCAGTGCATTGTTCGTAGGCTCAAGAGAGATGTGTTTCATATGTCACTTCGATTCAAGGGTGGAATCGGCAACCATCTTTTGTAGACTTTGAGAATCTTGTATCTTCACAAGAGACGTTGGCTCGATCAATGGTGGGTTTCTCTCTAACCGGGGGAGAGTGATTTTTTATTCAAGCAAAAGGAGTTATGACGAGAAGAAGAAAAATAACGATGAGACTTCTTCTATAAAGTGGACATCATAGACCTACTTCTAAAGGTGATGGAAACTGGAAAGGGCCAAAGTGCTTCCAGTATCACAAGGTTAGACTTCAAAAAGATTGTCATGCCAAGTCGAAGCCGGATAATGCTGCGACGGAGAGTGGATCCAAGGAGGAGGAGGATTGGGATAAATATTTTGTAGCAAAAACTAATTCGGTAGATGCCATCAACTTTCAAAATTATTAGATTGTCGACTCCGGGTATAGACATCATCATATGGGTGACGGCTCGAAGTTCTCTCGTCTTCAAAATTACAAAGACAATGATGCTATCACAGCGGACAACAACGTTCATACATTATAAAAGAAGGTACAGTTACACTTAATAGCGAGAGTGATGCAGTTATGCTAAAGAGTGTGTACCATGTGTCAAGAATGAATAAGAAAGAACCTTTTTCGATGGTAAATGTGGTGGACGCGGGACATTGTCTTGTTCGGCCCAAAGGACATGAAGTTTCTTTGGAATATATCTTCCTTGAAGACAGATATTATCCACACCAGCAGGGGGTTCGTGTTATTTCAGCTTCTTATGTTGAGAAGATGAGTACAAATGATAGATCTTCTATTTGGCATGCAAGATTGGGACATCTTATCATGGAAAAGTTAAAGAGTTATGGTTTCAAAGAATTTAGCTAATGGGTTGCCTAATCTCTTATTTTCAATTGCGGCGAAGTAAGGGATTTGGAAAGGCACGTCATCTTCCATTTGACAAGTTTCTTGTAAGGTTCAAGGCTCCTTTGGACTGCATCAATATTGACGTAATGAAACTTCGGCTACCGCTATATGTTACTTTTTGTTGATGATTTCTCGAGATAGACTTGGGTACTTTATGAGGGAGAAATCGCAGGTCCTCAAAAAATTTATGAAGTTCAAAGAGACCGTCGAAGTTGTGCTCAAATTGAAGACCCAAAAGTTGAAAACCAACAAAGGAAGAGAGTTTACATCTAAGGAGTTCTTCATTTTTTTTTTTGTAGAGAACATGGCATCAATAGGGAGCTTTCTTTTGCAGAGACTCCACAACAAAACAGCGTAGCAAAACGGATGATTCAACAACTTGTAGAGACTTGCAAAAGTTGGTTGCATGCTAAGAGTCTATCCTTGAATGGAAGATTCAGCATCTTGTGCAAGGTTCTAAACGACGGTATGCGGGTGCACGGCGGAGAGTCCACCTACCGCCTAGGCGGTCGATACATTTGAACAATTTTTTACTATTTTACCACAGTTTTTTGCATGATATGCATATTTTAAGGGTGTTTCATGCATAACTAAGTTGTAGAACGAAGATTTATGAAGTTTTAGTTTTGTAAAAGTGAACCATAGGCCCATAATGCTTACAAAACTTTTTTGGCCAAAATATCTTGTTAGGTAATGCTCCGCCTAGGCGCCCGCCTACGCCGCCTCACCTCCGCCTATGCCGCCAACCTCCGTTGGCCGCCTACCGAAAAGCGGGGCAGAGAGAGACCGCCTATGCGCCGCCTAGACGGGCTAGGCAGCCGCCAATGCCATTTAGAACACTGATCTTGTGGAGACTTGCAAAAGTTCGTTGCATAATAAGAGTCTACCCAAGGACTTATGAGCTAAGGGTATGGCTTGTGCAGCTTTATGTCATCAATCGGGTTCCTCTTAGTCCCAATAATTTGAAGTCTCCATATGAGTTGATGTTTGGGGAGAAACCGTTTATGAAGCATTTCAAGGTGTTCGGCTCTTCTTGCTATGTTTATGTGTTGGAGTCTAAGAGGACAATTTTGATGCTAAAGCCAAGAAGTATCATCAGATACGACAAACGGAAGAAGGGATGGAACTGTATGGATCTGGAAAGTCGGCGATTCATTGTTTCTAGAGAGGTCATTTTTTACGAGGTATCTTCATATTATGCTCCTTCGAGTGTGATGGTTGAAGATGCTAGTAGGAGCGGTAGCAGCGACAAAAGTATGCCCGAGCCTATAGTGACCTTGTCGATTTCTCCAAGTGACCCTATTCATTTAGATCTTCTTCTTCGGTGGTGAAGCAAAGTGCAAGGGGGAGAAATAATTCTTCTCATGATCATAAAAGAAATCAAGTTGGTGAAGGGGTAGAAAGTGGCCCGTCTCTTCGAAGAAACGAAGATTGTGCCGCTGGCTAGCCATAGAAATTTAGTGAGCATATGTTCTTGTTTCTTTGCTTGACCAATTGATGATCGTAAGCCCTCTTCCTTCGATGAAGTTGAAGATGTCACAAAATGGAAGCATGCCATGGATGAAGAAATGAGTTCTCTTGTGAAAAAACAAACTTGAGATCTTATGTCGAAGCCAGAAGGCGTGGACCAAGTGTCTTGCAAGTTGGCCTGCAAGATCAAAAAGAAGGCCGATATACCAACCAGTTCACCAGTTTTCTAGTCGAACCACCGGTCCGGTCCGGTCCAGACCGTCCAGTCAAGTCCGGATTTGATAACAATGCCCATTATTTTGAATTTACCACAAGGATATCAAAGATGGAGTGGTTCAGTTAATGCGATGCATTTTTCTTACATTAATGCTACCATACTTGTAAAAGCAAATGTTTTGACACTTAGTACATTGGCATTTATCTTGGCTCTTATTGAGTTCCTCTGATTTAGCTTTAATAATACTCATAATTTTAAAAATGCCATTTGGTTTCATATATTTCCTTACATCAAATTTTGGTACTTGTTATCAAGTAGTCAAAGGTACAAGGCGCACTCGAGGCACAAAAGGTCCATATCGCCCGAGGCACAAGGCGCACTTAAGACACGCACCCGAGCGAAACAAGGCACAAAAAATTAAATAAATAAATAAATAATGTATGAAATAAGACTAAATTGCTTCAAGGGATACTAGATATCGTAGAATAGTATTTTTCTTCACTTTATTTCATCATATGGCAAGGGCCATATATATAGGGATAAGGGGCAACCCAAGGGTCAAGAGTTACATAACCCAAGGGTCATGAGTTACATGATCCCAAGGGTCATGTGTAACTCATGACATAATGGTGAATAGAAAGGGTTTCACAACACTCCCCCTTATTCATCCATTTCCTTGGATCCACTTATGAAATACTTCAGGATTCAATAAGCTAATGGGGTGGATACTGCTGGATCCAGAGTAAATTGGTTTGCCTCATTAAAACCTTGGCTGTGGAAAACCCAGTGGGAAAAACCATCAGTCCTAAGAAAAAGAGTACAATCCTATAGTTTTACCCCCCTGATCTATACAAGCTTCAGGCTTGCAGGTCTTTTAGTTGCCTCATCCCTATTCCTCTTACAAGCTTTACAAAAGTACATCGTGGCAGTGTTTTGGTAAACAAATCTGCTAAGTTATTACAAGATTGAATTTGTTGTATTTTGACTTGTTCCTTCTCTTGAAGGTCGTGCGTCCAGAAGAATTTGGGGGATATGTGCTTCGTCTTGTCATTCTTTATGTATCCATTCTGAAGTTGAGCTGCGCATGCTGCATTATCTTCAAAAAGGGTAGTAGGCTCAAGTTCACCAGTCTTTAGGCCAGTAGATGCCAAAATGTGCTGAATGACGGAGCGAAGCCAAACACTCCTTGCTTGTTTCATGGATTGCCAGGAGTTCAGAATGATTGGATGAGATAGCCACACTGGTCTGTTTGACGGACCTCCAGGAGATAGCCGTACCACCGAAAGTAAACACAAATCCAGTTTGTGATTTCTCTGTGTGGGGATCTGATCTATAACCTACATCTGAATAACCAAGTAAAGTGGAAGACCCACTATTCGGATAATATAGTCCTAGGTCTATAGACCCTTGGAGGTAGCGCAGAAGATGCTTCACTCCATTCCAGTGACGTTTTGTGGGCGCTGCACTGTATCTGGCTAATAAGTTAACTGAAAACGCTATATCAGGACGCGTACAGTTAGCTATATAGAGTAGTGCCCCAATGGCACTTAGGTAAGGTACTTCAGGACCTAATAATTCCTCCTCCTCTTCCAGTAGACGGAAAGGGTCTTCTTTACGTCCAATGATCGAACGACCATTGGTGTACTAAGGGGATGGCATTTATCCATGTGGAATTGTTTAAGTAATCTTCGTGTATATGTAGATTGGTGTAACAGGATACCACCCTTTAAGTGTTCGATCTGTAAGCCAAGACAATACTTTGTTTTTTCCTAGGTCTTTCATTTCAAAAGTTGTCTTAAGGCTTTCAGATATCTCAGTGATCTCTGCAGGAGATCCAATGAGATTTAAATCGTCGACATAAACGGCGACTATAAAATCCTGTTCCCATCTTTTTATAAAGATACACGGGCAGACTTTATCATTAGTAAATCCTTGCGTAGCAAGAAACTCACTTAGTCTGTTATACCACATTTTTCCTGATGTTTAAGACCGTACAATGATCTTTGTAACCTTACAGAATAGGTGTCCCGAGGTCTATATTTTTTCTGGTGAAATTTTATATCCTTCAGGGAGTTTCATATAGATATCTTTATCTATATTGCCATAAAGATATGCAGTCACAACGTCCATGAGCTGCATTTCTAGGCTTTTCAGAGAAGAGAGGCTGATCAGGAATCTGAAGGTATTCCATCCATGACCGAGAATATGTTTCTTCATAATCTATTCCGATTTCTGGGAGAAACCTTGTGCTACAAGGCGTGCTTTGTAGCGCACAACTATTTGTGTCATTTATTTTTCTTGTGAAGATCCATTTATATCCCACAAGTTTTACACCTTTAGGTGTTTGGACTACTGGTCCAAAGACTTCGCGTTTCAAGAGTGAGTCCAGCTCTACTCCTATTGCCTCGTTCCACTTTGGCCAATCGCCTCTGCGTTTACATTCCGCTAGAGACCGTGGATCGATGTCATCGTCATTTTCAGTGACGTGAACGGCAATATTGAACGAAAAATCGTCGTCGACGACTGTGCTTTTTCTGTTCAGTACCTCTCCAGTACATACATAATTTAATGATATTTCTCCTGTTTGTTCCTCTTCAGGGGAAACTAGGAGGGGAGAGGTAGCTGATCTGAGCTCAGCATCCTGTGTTGGGATCTTCTTAATTTCTCCAGGGTTTTTTCTTTTACGAGGGACTTTGTCTCTCGAACCTGGTGGTCGTCCTCTTTTTAATTGAGGTATTGCCATTTCTGCTGCCGGCGGATTGCATCCATCTTTGGGGATGTCAATCCTAGCTGGCGTGTTGGCAGCAGGGACGTGTGATCTGACAATCTTCTGGTTGTCAGTAAATGTATCCGGAAGTAGATGTACAGTGTTCTGAAGATGTAATATCTTCAGGATCTCATCTTCACGTTGACTTGTACGCGGATCAAATGAGACAAGTTTTTTGTGTCCCAAGAAATTGTCTTAGAAGCTTCTGGCTTCTTAGACTGTGTGCCCAGTTTAGGAAATAATCCTTCATCAAACTCACAGTCATCAAGACGTGCCTTAAATACGTCACCCGTCAGGGTTCTAGGTATCTAATTATAGAGGGTGAGTCAAACCCAACATAGATACCTAATCGACGTTGTGGACCCATTTAAGAAGTGTTACCAGCCTCTGGTCGGATCGACTAGGAAAAGAAGAAGGATGACGTCGAGATCTGAACGTCATTTTCCTTGCTTCAGCAATCGTGCTGATAATGTGTTTGAAGGGATACTAGATATCGTAGAATAGTATTTTTCTTCACTTTATTTCATCATATGGCAAGGGCCATATTATAGGGATAAGGGGCAACCCAAGGGTCAAGAGTTACATAACCCAAGGGTCATGAGTTACATGATCCCAAGGGTCATGTGTAACTCATGACATAATGGTGAATAGAAAGGGTTTCACAACATAAATAACATATTAAAACCAACAAAAATATGTTAAAAGACAACTAAGTGAAATAGCAGAGCAGCAATAGCACTCAACAGAACTAACAACAATTTGTATTCTCCCTACCACGTTTTTAGCAAATCGTAGTATTTCAAGTTCAATTGTAGCCAATTTTGGCAAATAGTTACCTCCCTCCCACTTGTATGAGGTAATGGGTCTCTCTCCGCCTAAGTTTTTTGTAAAAAAAACATATAAGGCGCGCCTTTTCTTGGTTGAGCCTTGCTGAAAGGCGCACCTAAGACGTGTCTTGTGTGCGCCCGGAGAAAGGCGCCTCGCCTAGTAAAGTCCGAGGCACAGATGTTCTGCCTTGCTGCGAGGCTTGCTGAAAGGCGCACCTTGTTATACATTAATATTATCTTTGTGCCAGATGAATCAAGTAGCAAATGAATTCATATTCTAAAAGTATTATAATAAGCCTCCGTACTTGTCAGACATACTAAAATATATTAAGATTAGGCACGACATACCGTGCCACCCAACAACGTATTGGTTACGGCAATAACATAAACACTCCAAAATACACGAGGACACGCCAAAATCAAAATTGTTGCCGTGTCATATTCATGTTCGTGCAACATATATATCTATATATTAAACCTTTGCCTAGAAGGGATCTCTGAATCAAGAAATCAAAGAACCTCGACAATAAGGGATCTGACGATGACAGCAAAGAATGAGAATGTACGCACAGAGGTACCTACCTCTTGGGCGTGAACCAGGAAGGCTTGGAGCTGGGGCGGTCCGCACGGGTTGGAATTTCGGGCTCGGGCTGGGGAGGAGCTGCAGCAGGTGGAGGTGGAGGTTGTGCGCAGCAACATCGGTGGTCTCGATCTCAGGCTCAGCAGCAACAGCCTCGCCCATAGATGCAAGTTTTGATTTGATTCTATTTGAAGGCTACAACTGCCACTATTTCTCACTTGATAATATTCGATTCTGGTGGTATTTGTAGTCGTATTTTTTGAAGAATGGAATGGGAAGAGAAGAAAAAAAAAAAAGGGAGAGGAAGAGGAAGGAAACCTTCCCCTTGCTTTCTCTCTCTCCCTCCCTCCCTCCCTCCAAGAAAAAAAAGAAAGGGACACAAAGGAATTTCTTGTTGGACCTACTTTGCGGGCTCACAGGTAAGATTTGCTGGACTCCCCTGTTTCCATCGTTATCCCAAATTTCAGAAAGAATTAGCAAAGCGCGTCATCTTCGCTCTTATGGATGATGAATATCCTTCCTTAATGTGGTACCTTATTTTATCTATTGAATTAATAGTCATTGTCGGGATTCTATTTAGAGAACGTTTGGTTCAAATTTGGGAGGTTTGAAATTAATTTTGTATTCTTTATCTATATTTGGTATGTCTAAAATTAAAATTTAGGGAGAAATACCAGGACCTTCATATGAAAAACTATTCTCAAGTTCTTATTGGAAATAGTTTTACTTTCCTAAAATATTGTTTATGTTTTTTTGGGACACTAATACCCTATTTTTATCTTCAAAATTTTAATTTATATTCCAAATATGTGAATTTCGATAGTACTATTTGATAGTACTAGCATCATAAAGTTAATGAAAGAGTCACCGCAATTTTATAAATTAGAAATGGCTCTTTAGCCTTTTTTTCCAAATTTTATATTAGCTCCAACCGTATCTTTTTATACATTTTTATATTAAAGTTGATATGCGTATATAATATATGGATGCGGCTATCCGCACTCCATGACGTATTGAGCACACCCCACCAAAAAAATATAAAACAAAATAAAAAAAATCGAAATTCCTATCCTACCCTACTCTTCCCCTCCCATGCTCCCCTCCCCCCCCCCCCCCCCCCCCCCCCCCCCCCCCCCCACCGCCCCCGATCCTCTTCTGACCCCTCCTCCTCCTCCTCCTGCGAACACTCCTCCTCCTGCGAACACTCCTCCTCCCGACCCTCCTCCTCCTCCTCTTCCTCCTCCTCCTCCTTCTCCTGACCCCTACTTCTCCTCCTTCTGGGTCGGAGGTCGGGGTCGAAGGAGGAGGGGTCGGGAGGGGAGCTGGAGGAGGATAGGGGAGCAGGGGGGGAGCAAGAGGGTAGGATAGGAATTTCAAAAAAAATTGGTGAGGTGTGCTTAGTAGGTCAGGGGTGCGGATAGCCGCACCCATAATATATATATATATATATATATATATATATATATATTATAATATATATATATATATATATATATATATATATATATGCATATTTTCTAGTCTATGAGGATCCTATTAGAAAATCAATAAGCCCTCCTTTTTGAAAGAGGAAGAATGTTTTGTTTAAGTCCATATCTCATTTACAGTTGGCCAAGAAATTAAAAAAAATCAATTATACTTAGAAATTTGTTATTTGGATTATCCTTTTTCATACTCTTTGTTGCGCTCCTATTTCCAAGAATCAAGTCCAACTAGACATGATATCGTATAAGTCTATTTTCTTTTTGTACAAGACAGAGAATATAATAGTTCAAATTAAGATTTTAAATACCAAGGTTGTCACAGCGGAAAAAAAAAGAATTGACTGAAGAATAAATTTATTAATTATTGAATAACCAAGTACAACAAAAAATTGAGGTTCTTGTAGAAGCTCAAAAATTTCCAACAGAATGCACCGCGCCATTCACAAATAGCGCGAAGCGCTATTTATTAAATAGCGTCATCTATAAGATAGCGCAGGCCTCCATAATATGGCAACCTTCCTCAAGAAGCTAAATCCTCAATCATGATGAGTGACAGCACGGCAGTCGAGGAAATCTCTTCGAGTTCTTAACCCACGGCGCTCGAGAAGAATTTTGTCATATACTCCACGCCAAAATTGAATCACGCAGAACATCAGATAGCGCCATGTAATAAAAATGCCACCACGTGGCAATCTTCCAAGAGAAGTCAAATCTCACGTCTTTTTAGAAAAATTTGTCATGATGACAAATGTCAATCACTTTCTCAGCGCCATTTATCAAATGGCGCAAAGTGATAAACTCTTCACAGACTCAACACTCAGCGCCATTCACGGTTGGCGCCAATCAAAAGAATGCGTCATTCCTCAAACTGGCGTCAATCAATCATCATCCAGAAGCAGTTAAAGATAACATGGTGCGCATGCCACTAATCTCGAAGAATGTGCACACGATACTGCCCATGACCAAGCGCCTTTCTCTCACAGAAAGCCACGCGTTCCATGCAGTTAAGTTAACCGTTCGTGCCAATGGATGAACCAATACATGGCGCATAAAACAGTGTACAATCAGTGTATATTTGTATTGCAAGCCAGTCACTGTAACTGTCTGACAGTTATCCTAAACTCTATAAATAGAGTTCCAAAATCACTTCTCAAGGCATCGACACTTATCATCGACTCTAGGCAAGAATTCTCCTCAATTATCCATCATTTCTGCAGCAAGTTCAAGAGCTTTTCCTCTCCGACATCGAATCGTCCAAGGGTTAAAGTGATTGTCTTCTGATCTGATTCCTACAGTTGTACTTTCCAGAATCGAAATTATACTTTGTACTTTATTTCTTTGTTTGTAGTTAAGTTTTTTTTAGGAAACTTTTGTTTTTTTGCAAATAAAATGGCGATTCTGTTGGGGACGTCTTTCTCCTCCGACGAGAAAGTGACAACTTAATACGATGTTGCGTCGGTCGGCACGAAGCAGAAGATTTTGGTCGTCAAATTTGACCAAATAGCTTACGAAGAAATGATTGGCGTCGAGGGTGTCAAGTGCGCCACTACTGCTGCCAAGAATAGGAAGGCGCACGCTATCTGGACTCCGAAGTCTACATCCGTGCCAACAACTGCTGATGCTCAAAATAAGGGAAAGCGCCCAATAGCCATTCCTCACTCTTCTCCAGTCCTCAATTTGGTGGCAAACACACTCGATTGCACCTATGTGCCGATCAGTGCTCAGACACTTCTAAATAGAAACCCTAGGATTTGTCAATCATGTTACAGCCCGTAGATGTAGAGTTTCTAAAATGATGCCTTATGCTCTCAGTTCCTTGCTTGAATGAATGATTGCTTGATTGATTGCCTTGTTATAGCTTGCCTGTGATTAGTATAGCTTGTCCTTGCTTCTCTAGCATCTTAATTAAATTTCGAGGACGGAATTCTTTTAAGGTGGGTAGAGTTGTAACGACCGTAGTTCATATTACGTATTTGGTATACGTATACGTATATTGTATGTCTCATTGTATGATTTAATTGGGTATTTTATTGCTTGGTTTGGTTCGGTTTGGCTTGGTTCTTCATGTGGACCAACCCCCACCTACCCCCACTCTTTCTTTATTAGCCGCCAACACACTCTATCTCCTTATTACTTCTTCTCCATTACTTCTTCTTCTTCACCATTACTCTTCCACCTAACTGAGGGCTTAGGCAAGTGCAGCTTGCTTCATGGAGGAACTCAGTTTTTATTGTTCCATTATCTTGTCCACGAGATTCTAAGACACATTAATACTTAATATTTTTAATATCCATGGTTCAATTTGTGTAGATCTAAGCTTATTGTATTTTTGGATTTCTTGGGTTTTGATCGATTTAACCTTGTTATAACAAGTTTTGATGGTTCCATGTTGTAGAGAATTTGATTCTGCCCCATTTTGGACCTATGGAAGTTCGGATTCTGACCTTGGATGAAGGACTTATGGAGCTTTGAAGCCATGGACTTCATGGCTCTTCTTCTCGGACAAGTGGAGAAGAAGAGCAGTACTTGACCGCGTGGACTTTCATGCGACAAGTTTTTTCTGGCCGCATGGCAATATTTGTCGTATGGCAATATTTGCTGCATGGCAATATTTGCCGCATGAACTCAATTATCCGCTGCCGTATATAACTCGTTTCTCTGCAGCCACATAAGGCCTTGGCATGACTCAGCCGCATGGCCTTACTGGTCCCTAGCCGCATGTACGCCTTATTTTTATTTGTCGTATGAACTTCTACTTTCCAGCCGCATAGACTCAAGTTTCCTTAGCCGCATGAACTCTGCTCGACTTCTAGCCGCATGCGTCTTGTTCCCCCGCAGCAGCATGAGCGCCATGTTCTCTTGCCGCATGAGACCCGCACTCCGCAGCCGCATAAGCTCGCAGTCCTTTCAGCCGCATGCGCTTAGTCCTTCCTAGCCGCATGAGCTTGTTCTTCTCTAGCCGCATATGCTTGCGTCTTCCCAGCCGCATGCGCCCTGTGCTCTTTGTCGCATAAGCCCGCATCTCTCTCCAGCCGCATGCGCTCCCTTCCTTTCCGAGCCGCATAAGCTCTTTCTCCTAGCCGTAGGAGCTTAATTCCCCTAGCTGCATAGCCCTTCCCTTAATCCTTGTCCTCTTTGATTATAATAATAATAATTATTATTATTATATTGAAATGCTACATAGATTTGCACATATTCCCTGAACACAACAGTGGCCCACCGTGGCACACTCTTGACAAATAAACCTGACATGACATCCCCCGATATGCTGTTAAGACAGCTAGCCTGACATGACAAAAATGATTGACCTGGACACCGTGGACGATTGTGTTTGTACAAATAAACCAGTATTGTCTTGCATCATGTCTAGGATAGGGAACCCTGAATACCACGGTCAGGGGTACCTACTGAAATTTACTAAGGCTAATAACTAGAAAATCCAGTAGTCATGAAGAGATTTTCCAGCTACAGGCAATCCCGTTATTTGGGTGCCCCATCATGGAATTTGTAGCCTACCGTCGAGTATAGCACATTTCCAGCACACTGACATGTGTTGCAACCACCAAACTACTTAAGGGTACATGCGTTTCCTGGACAATTGTAACTCCCTGAATCATATTTGGTAAAGTTTTGAGATTTTTCTAAAATATTGTTTTTATAGAAAACATGTTTCTTTAATAAAAAGATTTTTTTTAAGTGAGGGTTATTTCTCAAATACTGTTTAAAAGTTATTGGTTAATAAAACTATTTTATAAAGAAAAAAAAATTGATTCCCTTAAATGAGATTAAGCATTCTGTTATCATTTTGGCAAATGATTCTTGTTAAGTTTAGTGGATTAATTTGTTTTTAATTGTTAACAGTTATTGATTTGTAGATGGTTATGAATTGCTGCTGATTTTATTCCTAATTATTAATTAGTTATAATTAGCTAAATCTGTTTTAATTTGGAAAACTGTTTTGAACTATTGAATATTGAATCTGTTGGATATTTTGATTTTCGAAAAACTGTTGGAGGAAAACATTTACAATTTTGGAAATTCTGTTTAATTATTCAAATTTGAAATCTGCAATTCTGTTATTGGACTAGTTCTTCACCCCCAGATCTGTTTGTATTTACCAATCTTGCCACTGTCCTTCACTTGGAAAATACCTCAGATCTACACTTAATTACAAGTTTACCACAGATTATTTTAATATAAATAATACACAGTTCCCCAGGTTCTGACACACTCTCTCTCTCTATACGTCACTCTCTCTCCTCTCTGGACAGAGGCTGAGTCAGCCGTGCGCCGCCGCCCCTCGCCGGAGTGTCGCTGGAGATCAGCCGCTCGTCCTTCGAGCACCATCGTTGTCATCGCCAGAGCCTTCGTCGACCGCCGTCCTCCTCGACCGAGCACCGCTCACCGGAGTTCGTCCTCACCGTCGTCACTAGAGCGCCGCCGTCCAGATCCACCGTCGCCTCGACTGTAGGGTTTCCTCGACTGCAGTGTAGTCTCGGAGACCACACCATCTCGGTTCTCGTGCGCTCATCAGTTCCCGTGCTGCCTCGAGAACCGAGGAACCACTTCGGGCAGTGATCCACCGCCACAACGCTGGCCCTTCGGTTCCCGAGGAGACCCCGCCGCCGCATCAACTACAGCTTCTCGCTGCCGTCGCCAGTATTGCGAGACGCAGCCACCGACCGGACCTCCACCACTCTCGACCACTAGTTGCAGACCGATGCTTCCTCGACCAGACGAACATCACCGCACCGCCGCTCGTCTTCGTACTCGCCACCGTTCGGAGCCACCGATCAGCCGTTCGCCACTGCGTCGAGGTAACGTGTGCCTCGATCTTCCTGGATCCTTGTCTTCTTCATATTTTTCTCTCAGATCTAGTTCTGTGCTTGTGGTTGATTTAGGGTTTATGTGTGGAGAAATGAGTAGAAGATGTAGCTAGGGTTAATATCACGACCCGCACCGACTGTAAGGGTACGAGCGCGTAACAACGCCCAGCCTACGCCGCAGTGTCGGCGGTAGACCGCTGTTCTAGGTCACTATCTAACCATCAACTCACGCAATGAATAATGTACTCATCATGATCGACTCCGAACGGAGGACAAGTATAAGATATCGTAACTCAATCACAGTCTAAGCACGATAAGATAACACAGAATAAAATAACTAAGAATAGAAGACAACTACTAAAATAACAACTCTCAACAATCTCAAATACTACACAAGTCTCAATCCACTACAACAAGTTTAATATAGAAAACATATGCTAGTCTACTAAACTAAATCCTGATCACTCCTGAGTGTCGGGGCCAAAGGTAGCCATCCTGTCTCCGGGTCCATAATATGTAGGCAAGTGTCCTCAGGACAATCATCTGTAAATTTTTCAACAGGTCCAGTCAGGACAGGAACGAGTACAACTCATCAAGAAAACCCAAGTAATGACAGAGAACTATAAAGCAGTTATAAACAGTTTTATTGATGAATATGACAGTTTATATTTAGGTGGTAGTATAGAGAAGCAGTAAGATACAAGGAAAGTAAAGTAACTAAAACAAGAGAAGAATGATGGCAATGAAGACTGTAAAATAAATCTAGCTGAACTAAGGTAACATAATAAGTCCAGACAGCAAATGTAACAAGTGTAAAACCTATGTAAATCCAGTACGGGATGAATCTAATACAAGATGAATCCAGTACAAGATGATTCTAGGTAGTGATCAAGAATCCAGGTGAGACCAGCTATACTCTAATAATGTGTTTTAAAATACTGAGATCGACATGTAAACGGCTGTAGGTAATATGGCACATCACACACCTGGCCGGGTGTGAGATGGCTATCATTCCAGTAGATTCCAGTTGGGAGATTCCAGATTACTCAAGTATTTCCCCTCCCAGCAAGCACAAGTGAATCCAGAATACGACACGAGAATCGAGATGAGTCCAGCCAAAATATGATGATTCCAGAAATAGATTCTGGAATGATTCCAGTGATTCCAGTAATAGAGGCCAGATAAGTAAGGTATGTGTGTCGCATACATGAATCCAGAAATATCTGTACAAGTAATCTATAACCTACATATCTCAAGAAAACCCCAAATCTCAACTAACCCAAGCTTATCAGACCACAATATACATGTACTATAACACATGCATCCCATTTGTAGGTCTACAAATTAAATACATGTGTTAAATAGATGTATCTATGCTAACTATACATCTACTTAACCCTATAGCATATATTGGCATATTGATAACAACTCAAGTTTAATTACCTATATTCCCCAAACTGAGACTAAAGCCCACAAGGAACTAAAAGAGAAGGATTTTAACATGGTAAGTAGAGAATATAACCACACAAGGCCAACCCAATACAAGCAAGTGTTGCTATGCCTACAGCTCTCTCTCAGGAAAACTGAGCTCTTAACCTATGCTCTCAAAACTGAGTTAACCCCAGCTTAAAGCAAAATCATAAATCCAATACACAAGTCTCATACATATATATAAATGCAATATTCATCTGGTATATATATATATATATATATATATATATATAAAATATATATATATATATATATATAGAAAAAAAAATATATATATATATAGATTAATACACACAAAAGAAATGGTCTGAACTGTAAGTATGTGTGACTGAATCATGCACTTGTGTCAAATGCCAAAAAGGTTCTCTGTTTTCCAGTAGATAGAAAAATAGTGTGTTTTAAATAGGATGTGTGTGTCACCTGAAACTAACATGTGTGTAAGCTCGACCTTGAGTATCAGACAAATGTGTATGAGGGTAGAGTGTGTAAAGCAAATAGAAAACAATGGGTGTGAGAGTTGTGGTGGCATGTCCATGTGTGTGTGATATGAACATTAGAGTGTGACACAAAGGTGTTAAAGTGTGTGCAAAATATCAGAAAACAACAAATGGGTGTGGTGTAAGGGTTAACAGGAATGACAGTTTAACAATGGATTAACTGTTGACAGTGTGATACATATATCAGTCCACATTTCAGCCCAAATCAAACTCGAAAACCCAATTTCCCTGCTACCCTCAAACCAAAACATGCAATCACATTAATAGTAACCTAATGCACATGGATATGACTTAATATGGTGATTTGAAACATGGAAAATAGGTTGAAACCCATCTATATTGCAGGAATTCAAAACAGTTCCTATATATCAGTTAATCATAATCAGTCCAACCCCATTCCAATGATCAAAATCCATTTTACTATTGCAAAACCCAATCTAACATGAAAATCCGATTTAGCAGTATCCATTACACATGTAGGAATCAATTTAGTGATTTAAAACAACATTTAAATCAGATTAAAAAGGAAATCAATTTAGGATTTTCGAAATAAACACATGGTATTAGTGATATTTGGGAAACTTCGATTTGATCTACAAAAACATGATAACACGAAGAAATAAAGGTTGGTAAATCATAACAACATGTGCACGTGTCATGACACTCGTTCGTGTCCCACCAAGTGGACACGAGCGTGTCCAAACCACTCAAACACTCACAGACGCACAGGACAGTACGCTGCGTCGTGCACGCATGCAGCGTGTCCCGCACGCGACACAGGGCACGACACGACTCGTGCTCGTGCCCACGTGTTCGCCACATATAGGGCTACACGTGTATGCCCCTGCACCATGTCCAAGACACGTGTCGTGTCCGTGCCAAACGCGTATCAGACGCGTTCCAATGCGAAATCGACAGCTCGCACGTGTCCCGTACGACCAGTGCGGGGAGGATTTCTCCTCGCACACAAAACGAGATGCTCCTAAATTTTGGGAGCATGGTGGCAGTCACTGCCCCAACACTCACACAAAATTTGGTGTGTCCACGTGTCCTGTGTCGGGAGAAATAGACCCCGTGATGCAGGACACAGTGCACAGTACGCGGGCAGCATGTTCGTGTCCTCGTGTGGACACGACACGACTCTAAAATCAGGAAGAAAACACAGAAATCAATAAGCAAACCCTATATCTAGGATTCTATTCAAATACATTTACAAAAATTACAAATCGAATCGGTTCGGGCATTTCGTCGAACACCTAGCCTATATGTTCGATACGTGTCCGATACGGACACGAAACCTAAAGCAAATGACACAAAATTTCTACAGTAGCTAGGGGACACCTATTTCTAAACCATCATGCAAAGAAATCACAATAATAATGCAATTTAAAAGGTTTTACCTATAGGGGCAAATTGCATGGAAAAGCTCCAAATGGGGGGTGTTCTTCTTGACGGCCAAATGCTCCAAATTGATCCCAAACTGAAATACCTCTCCACCAACAGTCTATAAACTTAAATTAGAACCCAATGCAAAAGACTAGGATGAAAAAGGAGATCAAATGAATAAAATGGGAATTTTTGGAAGGAGAAAAAATACCTTTCTTTTCTCCAAGTGTTGGAATAAAAATAAAGGAGGCAAGAACTCAAGGAGGAGATTATTTATAGGGAGGGGAGCCCTATTGGCTGGTCATAAGCTCAAAATTTAGGGTTAGGGTTTACTAAATGGCCCATGGGCTTAAGTCATGATCAATTAAATAATTAAGCCATAAGTCATTTCATGAAACCACAAGCCATGACTTAAATTCACTAAACCAAATCCCCTAATTCTAAAACTATTCTCTAATAACTAAAATAGGTTAACTCAAGTTAGACTAGGGTCACCATGGCTAGGGTTAGCTTCTAGGCTAGTCCACTAGGTCTCAACAAGTCAAGGTCAACTAGAATTCACCAATTCAATAAATCACCAAATAATTCAAATAAGTCAGAATGACCAAATTACCCCTAGACTAAAAATGATAATTAAATTATCCTAATGACATGGTTAGGCTCTAGGTCATGCGGTCTCTAAGGTTTCACTAGCAGCACGTCAAAATCACGAGTCATGACTTAAGGCAGTTTTTAAATAGTTTAAATTTTTTTAAAAATCACCAAAAATCATAATGTGAAATAAATATCAATAAATAATAATTATAATTACAAAAATTCAAAATTACCCTCATCTGGAAAACTGGGTGTTACAGTTCATGGAAATGGGAGGAGAAGGGAGTGGTCCTTCTGTTCGGCTGTGGTAGTTAGGAGGAATAGTAAGAAGAAGAAGAAGACATGGGAATAGGATTTTGTTTTCGGCTGAGATGAAGAGAGTAGTAAAGAATATTTAGGGTTTTATAGCATTGGAGAAGAGTAGAAGTATAGTGAGAGGGAATGGTTGTTGGCTAGGATGTGTAGAAAAGGAGAAATGAAGTATGGGTGTTCGGCTAAAGAGTGAAGATGGAGAAGGAAGAAGAGGCAGTTGAGATGGTTGTGAGGAAGAGAGTAGTGAAGAATGGGGGTTTCGTTCGGAGTGGGAATTAATTATGAGTGAGTGAGAGGTGATGTTGATTAGGCCGGCTGAGAACATAGTAGGTGGCTTCTGTCGGCTAATTGACTGAGTGGGATTTAAATTGGCTGAGAATGGAAAGGGGTTATTTCAGGGGTTGATTGATGTGGGCCGGGTTGGCTCTCCAAACCCTGGGCTAGGCCGAGTAGGGATTAAGCTTTAATTGCTGTTTAAATAATGTTTTAGCAGTGATCAGTGGGCTTTGGGCTGTGAGTATAGTTTAGAATTAAGTTTTAATTGTTGATTAGCATTGAACTAGATTGGACTGTGAGAGTTTAAGTTTAATTGTAAATTTGATTTGAGTTGTGTACATGTGTCTGTTATGATAGGATTTGTCATAGGCTGTAGGGAAGAGTTGGGCCTTGGAAAGAAATTTGTAGAAATAGGATTTGGCACTAGTAAGAGATGGGCTTTGGGCTGGTAATAATTCATGTTTTCCGTGTAGTAAATTTTAATTGGCAAATTTTGAGTAATTAATAATAATGCTAGTTATTAATCGATAATTTTTTGGTTAGCATTTTTACAAATTAATTAGTATAGTTTGTTAGTATGTTTATGCCTAAATATTGTCAATATCTATGTTAAAATATTTGGTTAAATATATTCCTACTAATAAATGCATTTTTGGAAACTATTTTCTAAGAATTTCTATATTCTAAATTTTTACTTATTGTTAGTAATTATACTCTAGATGTTATTAACTTTATTAAATTGTTTCCTTGCTATATATGTATAGTAATTCCTAAAATATTATAGAGTATTATTTACTAAATTTAGATAATATCGTATTTTATAAATAATTTAAATAGTAAGTATTTTCTAAAATGGTTCATTTGCTAAAATATTTAAATACTTTTATTCTATGACAAGTGGTTTCTTTTGTTAAACATAGTTTTAATTATCACTAGTAATTCTTTGGATTAAAACTATATTATACTTTTTGAAAATATGGTTTAAAAGCAAGTTTCTATTTATCTAGTTAAAAACTATTTTTCCATAAGAATATTAAATTATTTAAGTAAGTAAATGGTTTATAAATATTTAACTAGTTAGCTTTCTAGCTAATTGTAATGCCTTTAAAACCCTAATAATTGTATAAAATATAACAGGTGATCATTGCAACCATGCAGTACTACTCTTGTGCAACCAAACCGAGGCAAGTACACTGACTCGACTTATACTCTGTATTTCTGTCTTATCTTCATGTGCCATGTTCTCATATCGGACACGAGATACACACGATTGCCTTGTACATTGTTCATTGCTTTTGAGTCATTGTTTATTACGGGGATTGGGGGAAATATTAGCTTTTGTGTGACCACACCCAACATAGGTAATTGTGGATAGCCTAATCGTACACTTCACGTACGATGAAGCCGGACCTTGTAGAATTGACTCATTGGCTCATTGATTGATTGTGCTCCTAAGCCGGTCACACATTAGTTTAATATTTTAAAATTGTCACAATTGCATATTGATTGTCGTGTTCATTGCCTTGTACATTGATAGCCGTGTTCATTGTCTAGCATATTGATCGTCGTCCATTGGCTGTAGTTTTACATTTCATTTCTGGTACCGTAGTTTTATTTCCTGTTCTGGTATTCTGGTATTCTGGTTTCACCTTGTACTCTGTATTACAGATTACATTGTATATTGTCTTGTCAGGGTTGTACTTTGCTTTTTTTTCTGACAGGATACGTTACAGGTGAGTGGGAGATTACATGGATCTTGTGATTGCATTGGATATTGCAGCTTTTTTTTTACTTTTTTTTTCTGGAGATTGTATCTTGGATATTCATTATTGTATATTTATTTCATTTGACCGGATTTGTCTCCGGCTGATTTTGTACTAAAGACTTGATGGATATTGGTAATTTATGGGAACGTTATAAAAGCTGTGTTTGTTTACATTACATTGTGACTTGGAGTTTTCTTTAGTATTGTACAGCTTACTTCGTCGTGTCCATCAACGAAGGCTGGACGTGTCCGACTCGTATCCGATTATTCGGGAGCGGGTCGTGACAACAATGTACCCACATGAATTCAATCCTTTAATTGCGTCTGGATAACCAGGATGGTCTGCAGGGCTTGTGGCTGTTGGAATAATCTCATTGCATCTTGCTAGTAACTAGGCCTGTGATAACCCTAGTTAGTTAAAGTATCAAGCCGTACTCATTGCCTGGCCGTGATTGATTGGATAGAGTCTAGTATAGCTTCGTCTCGTCCTGATCCTGTACAAGATTGTAATATGACCTGATTTCTTGTGCTTTACTTATCAATAAATGATGAGAAACCAAGTTCTGTTCATGTGAAGAGTTACAACCCCGGTCCTTATTTGGTTTAAGGGTTGTAACTTGGTTATCTGAATAGTTCCATAGATTTCTTATCATATATCGTCATGATTATTTATGCTCACCTTAACAATAATGATCAGGGGTCCAGTTCGGTTCAGGAGAAGGATTACAATCTCGGTCCTTGTTTGGTTTAAGGGTTTTAACCTGGCTCCCGGAGCAGTTATGTGTCCTCTCTTCATTTATTGTCTTATTGTACCCTACGTCATGATCATCATGTTTTACTTTACCAACAAGTAATTGAGACGGGTTTCTATTCAGGTGAAGGATTGCAACTCCGGTCCTTGTTTGGTATAAGGGTTGCAATCTGGCTACTTGAATTATTTTTTCGTACTCAATTTATTATTGTTATCCCTGTTATTATCAGTATTTATAATTATCTTTAATATTCATTTATGATATGTTGGTTTTAGTTCTTAAGTGAAGCCTCCTTTGTGGCACTTGCTCTTTCTGGGGTCTGTCCCAGCTGGTTTTGTATGGCCAGATATCGGAGCAGCTCCAGAGGATCTACCTACCTTCTAGCCAGATGGTGACCACCAGGCGTAACCCTGGCAACGAGTGGGTTTCTTTTGTTCTCCCACTTTATTGTAAAAATATTCTTTTGAGGCGTTTAGCCGACGAGCACGTGTTAGCTCGATTGCACCTTTATTTACTGTCTGCCTACGGGCTGTAACATGATTGATAAATCCTAGGGTTGATCATGTATGACTGAAACTCTTGCTAGTCTTGACATTTTGTACGACTAGCTTCATGATCATCCGAATATGTAATGTATGGGACGCCTTACTATTGTATATTTGGTGCTCTGACATCTTGTAACTGTTATTACTTGCTTGAGATTGAGATAATAGGCTTGTTCATGACCTTAGGAGACTGATGGCTTGTAGTTAAACCCTCATGTATGTAGACAGCCGTGACCGTATAGCGAGGTGGGTTGCACTTCAATATACATAGCTGGCTATGTACGCCCCCGCTCTTCAGTATTCTGGTTCTGGGGCGTTACATGGTTTAAGTGGTGGCCCATACATGTCTTGTAAATTAAGATATGTGAGGGTTTACCGAATAGATATCTCAATCAGTACTCGCCCTTGATCTCTACTCGTATCTTCTAAATCCCTGGATTCTTGACCTGATCACATGCTTATATCTTTGATCTGTCATGGTCCTTCCTTATTGTTCCCTATATCGTCTTCTTCTGCGGTATTGTTCCTGGTCCTACCGATCGGCAAGGTGGAGCACCTCCCGTGGACCAGCAGCAACCCGAGGATTAAGCCCAGCATTCAGGAGTAGCCTCCAGAGTCATGCCTACTGGGGGTCAAGAGCCACCAGTTCAGCCCGTCCCGCCTGCAGAACCTGATGATGGCACCTTGGTGGGTCTCATCAGGACATTGTTAGCTTCTCAGGATCGTCGAGGAGATGCCTTTCACCAGGCAGTGACAGATGCTCTGACCAGAGGAGGTCATCAGGGTAACAGTGCAGCCAACAGCTTCAAGCGCTTGAACCCTTCCTTATTCGACGATAGTGAAGATGCTATTGCCGCGGATGCATGGCTTCAGGACACAGAGGTGGTTCTAGAAGCAGCCAGGACTCCAGAAGACGAGAAGGTGGCCATGGTGTGCGTGCAGTTATTGGATCTTACCCGCAGCTGGTGGACGGCATAGGCCGTTGGATTAGTGGCACCTATTGCCTCGACAGTATTCCGTGAGAGATTCCAGACCAAGTATTTTGATGTTGTAGCTCGGTACGATCTACAGACGAGGTTCACCAATTTGAAGCAGATGGGCAGAACGGTCGACGGATATGCGCCTGAGTTTTCGAGACTTAGTCGGTTTGCTCCCACCTTGGTAGCGACCGAGTTCGACAGAGCCCAGCGATTCCAGCAGGGGCTCCACCTGGAGATTTTACTGGCAGTGGAGCAGTTTGAGCATCAGACTTTTGATGCAGTGTTGAGAGCAGCGAGGAGGCATGAGTATACCTCCCAGAGGATCATGGATAGAACCAGGGGTCGAAAGCGATCCCATGGTCAGATGAATCAGTCTTCAGCACCAGCCCCGACAGCTAGGTCTTTGACCATTGGAGCTCCGAGGCGGGCGGCCTCAGTGACGTCGGTTCAACATTCAACTCTGACATACCCTCAGCAGCAAAAGTATAAGCTTTCTTCCACAGTGGGATGTTCATACTACGGGAAGCCAAGGCATGTGGTATCAGAGTGTCACAGAGCATAGGGTTTGTGCTTAGTTTGTGGTGCACCGGACCACAGGGTTGGGAACTGCCCGAACAGGGAGAGTTCACCTTCATCAGCCTTTTCTAGTCCTTCGGTTAGAGGACCAGTACCAGTCCAGCAGCAGTAGCAGTATCCGTTTCTGAGGCCATTGCCGACGCAGGCCCATGCATTCCAGCAGCAGAGACCGCAGCAGTATACCTAAGCCCAAGCCCTAATCCAGAGCAGACAGAGAGGTTTTCAGCAGAGGGGACCCACGCCCCGAGGACATGGTCAAGTGCTGGCTTTGACCATAGGAGAGGAAGGATTGACACCAGGTGAGGTAGTGGCAGGTACTATTCTCGTCAATACCTTTTCGGCTTCAGTATTATTTGACTCTGGTGCATCGCATTCATTTATGTCTGAACGATTCGCAAACGGATAGGACTGGAGCCCGAGTCCTTATCAGTAAGGCTTAATATACTTACTGGTAGCAGACTTGTGGGAGTAGATAGAGTGTTTTCTTCGGGTCGGATCGTAGTTAGCAGTAGAGAGTTTTCCGCTAGATTGATAGAATTCTCGATGGCCGATTATGATGTGGTCTTAGGGATGGATTGGTTGAGAAACCAGTATGCTAGGATAGACTGCCATGTTGGCAGGGTTGTTTTTAGCATTCCAGGCGAGCCAGAGTTTTTCTTCTCTCGAAGAGAAGTTGAACCTTCTCCTCCAGTATTGCGGATGGCAGTGGCAGCAGTGCAGTTACCCCGGATAGTCGAGGAGTTTCTAGATATTTTCCCAGAAGAGCTTCCAGGTATACCGCCAGAGCGAGAGATCGAGTTTACTATCGACTTGATTCCGGAGACAGCCCCAGTGTCAGAGAGAGTCTACAGGATGGCACCGTCAGAGTTAGAGATATTGTACAAGATGATTGAAGAACTTAGAACCAAGGGATTCATTCGTGCAAGTGGATCGCCTTGGGGAGCCCCGATGCTTCTTGTGAAAAAGAAGGATGGTACATCCAGATTATGTATTGATTATCGTACCTTGAACTCAGTGACAATCAAGAACAGATACCCTCTCCCGAGGATAGATGACTTATTTGATCAACTCAAGGGGGCAGCAGTATTCTCAAAGATTGATTTATGGTCAGGATACCATCAGATCAGAGTCAGAGAGCAGGACATCCCAAAGACAGCTTTCAGATCTAGATATGGGCATTGGGAGTTCCTTATTATGCCATTTGGAGCAACCAATGCACCGGCTGTATTCATGGACCTCATGAATCGCATATTCATGCCTTATTTGGATCGGTTCGTGATTGTGTTCATAGACGACATCCTGGTCTACAGCAAGAGTGAGGCGGAGCATGAGCAGCATCTCAGAGTTGTCCTCCAGATTCTCAGAAAGCACCAGTTGTATGCCAAGTTCAGTAAATGTGAGTTCTGGCTCGATCGCATTTCGTACTTGGGTCATATCATCACCAGAGGAGGAGTAGAAGTGGATTCCCAGAAGATCGTGGCTATTGAGACGTGGCCAGTACCTAGTATAGTGGCAGAAGTTTACAGTTTTCTTGGATTGGCCGGCTACTACCGGTGATTTATTTCAGACTTTGCTCGTATTTCAGCACCATTGACCTAGTTGACCCGCAAGGATGTGCAATTTTCTTGGACAACAGAATGTCAGGGTTCTTTTGAGAAGTTGAAGCGAGGCTTGATGACGGCTCCCATTCTCACGCTTCCAGATGGGACCGGGGGATTCTCAGTGTATTGTGATGCTTCAGGCAGAGATTTGGGATGTGTTTTAATGCAGCATGGGAAGGTAATAGCTTATGCGTCACGACAACTTCGTGATCATGGGAGGAATTACCCAACCCATGACTTGGAGTTAGCAGTAGTAGTGTTTGCACTTAAGTTGTGGAGGCATTACTTGTATGGAGATAGGGTGGAGATTTTCACCAACTACAAGAGCTTGAAGTATGGTTTCACCCAGAAGGATCTTAACATGCGTCAGAGGAGAAGGCTAGAGCTACTTGTGGATTATAATGTCAACCTGCAGTATCATCCTGGGAAGGCCAACGTTGTTGCAGATGCATTGAGCAGGAGAGCCAGAGTTTATTTCCTTACAGTGCAACCAGAGTTGTTGGCAGATCTTCGGAAGATGGGTATAGAAGTTGTCCTTCCTACTAGTGTGGCATTGATGGCTAGTATGTAAGTTCAGTCCACTATAGTCGAGAGGATCCGGATGGCGCAGTAAGCAGATTCCAAGCTTCAGCGGCTCAGAGCAGAGTGTAAGGCAGGACGAAGACCCGAGTTATGCATCCATGAAGACGGTACACTTTGACATGGGAGGCGTCTTTGTGTACCCAGTGGTGATATCAGACGGAAGATCATGGCAGAGGCTCACAGTTCTCAGTATTCGGTTCATCCCGGTGGCACGAAGATGTACCATGATATTTGTCAGCACTTTTGGTAGAACGGCATGAAGAGGGAGATAGCTCAGTTTGTCTTTCGGTGTTTGGTTTGCCAACAAGTTAAAGCTGAACATCAGAGGCCAGCTGGACTTCTTCAACCCTTGCCAATTCTAGAATGAAAATGGGAGCATATAACCATGGATTTTGTGACTGGATTACCCAGGTCCCCGGCAGGTAGAGATACTATTTAGGTTATCATAGACAGGCTCACGAAGGTGGCTCACTTTCTTCCGTTCAGAGTTGGTCAGTTGACGGCTCAGCTAGCAGAGATGTTGTAGTGCCCCGTCCCGTAAAGTCAATCGGAGGAATTGAAATGCCGACGACGTTCAGACTTAGCCTTGCAACGGCTGCTCGAAGGCTCGCTCGGTCGAGGCAACTCCTCGCACAGGTGGGGTAGTTTCGGAGAACTTTCCTCATCTTAGCCTTCACTTAATAACTCGTATGTTTTCAACTTGCACAAGTAGGCTAATATAAAAGCTACAAACGCACATAGCTAAGGGAATAATCCTGACCCGTCAGAATATCTTAGAACATAGAAAATGGTCCCACGGTCTGCTTAGAAGTCTGCTCAGCGTGCTTTCAAATGACACTCGATCCTTCGTTCCCGTGGCTTGGGAGAAGAAAATTGGCCTAAGTTGCTAAGTTGTGCCGACACTCGAATAAGCCTAATTCATAGGCGTCGCCCGCTTGAATGCTTGATAAAACATGCACTGTCCCGTCGTTTTGCCCCAACGCTTGTATTAGCCTAAGTCATAGGCGTCGCCCGCGTGAATGCTTGAAAATGCATGTACAGTTCCGTCGTCTAAGGCTTGGCATAGCCTTCGCACGTCCCGCGAGTTAAGTCGTCTTGCACGGCTTGTTGGCTTAAGCCTAGGCACCCGAGAACTTGGTTGTTCAAGTCGACCCCGTGCATAGCACGTTCCCTCGACGCGAAGCTCGGCATAGCCTTTGCTCGTCGAGTCGCTTCCCGAATAAGTTAGACAAGAGTTATGTTGGGCTATCGAAGCCATTTCTAGCACTGTCCCACTCTAGCTGCGGTTGTCAAGTCACATAGTCCCTTGAGAACAAGGCTCGTCGTATAAAGTATATGACTTGAGCGATAGCGTCGCCTATAGAACCAGGCCTGTCTAAGGCACGAGCTACGGTAGATTTAGTGAAAAGCATGCCATAGACAAAAGAAGTCCACGCGACTGGTTGTCGCCGAGATCGGTCCCGCTACTTGGGAGTCTCGATAGAAAGAAGAAAAGCATAGTCATGTTAAGAAAGGAATTGGTAGATCGAGTTGAGTCTTGCATGGTCATTGGACAACTTATCGACAAGGTGAAGTCTTTTCGAGTGATCGCCAGGGCACCGAGATCATGTCGGCCCGGAAGAAGCGAGTGAGGCTCAAAGTAGGATGCTGGATGACCGTATGGGAGACTTCGGCGCCTCCGGGCTAGCTACCCGTGTAGGGACGAGCCGATATCCCACGAGCCGAGATCCAAGATAGCTTGACATTGCTAGTGACCACTCATGTAGATGTGTCGGCAAGAGCGAAAATCCGTGTGTTTGCCTTTGGATAGCGTCAAGTACTAGCACGGTGTCGGTCGAATCATGAGACAGTCTAGCACGACATGTATCAAGTCAGCAAGATGTAATCCCGTTAGTACCAGCCTTGTATCAGCACAGAAGGAATGAGTTATAGCTTATGTCAGCAAGACACGTACTTCGGCACTAAGCAAGGCTTTCGCGTATCAAGTATTGGCTTTCGTGTATCAATATTGGCATTCGCGTATTGGCTTTCGCGTATCAAGTATTAAATTTCGCGTATCAATATTGGCATTCGCGTATCAAGTATTAGCTTTCGCGTATCAATATTGGCATTCGCGTATTGGCTTTCGCGTATCGGCATTGTTGGCCTAAGTTTGCATAAGTTAAGTCGAGTGCCATCACTTTAAGTCGAAAGGACCGTAATGTAAAAGTTGGCTAAGTCAGGGAGTCGTTAGGCACGACCTCAATATTAATGCACGAACTAGTCTAAGCAAGGTCTAGAGGCACGACCTGCACGAGTCGTTCCCCCTTGACACTGATCGCATAAGAGAATTGGTAGAGGCGCTTGAGTTTAAGTAAAAGTCTTGGCATGGCCGAGTTCGCATAAGTTGCTCCTCGGCGAAGCGCTGTCTCGAATACGTTGAAGTTACAAATAGAGTATGGCACGACACTGCCGTCCCGAGTTGAAGTTCGGTCAAGTACATAAGCGATGAGGCACTGCCTCGATCGAATTACACGTTGACATGATAGCACGACTATGTCGTCGCATAACGAGTTGGTTAGATGTCAGGTCTTAAAACTGATCCTACGGCAAGACTAGAAAGACAATCGTAATGGGACTTATATTGCACAAAGTAAATAAATATGTCGGTTTTGTATGGGTGGGCGAGGAGCTCACTCCACCAGTACAGTTGAGTACTGACACCCACACAGTTTCCATGTGCAGGCATAGGTAGAAGCTCGTGGCACGGAGCTCCCTTGGATGCGTCGAGGCACAAAGTTCCTTGGCGACCCGAAGCGTGCGGCCGCGTGGAGTTAAAGACTTATACAGGACATAATATATGGACATCGCCTTTCGAAGCTTTCGCTGACTCAAGCATTGTAATCGAGAGATGAGAGAGAGCAGAGAGACTTGTAAAATAAGAGAAAAGTGAGCACGAGAGACTCGTAATCAAGGCCTTGCGCCTATTGTAACATCATTGTTCAATATCGATAAATAGTTCTTTTGAATAACTTGTGTTTTGTCTTTAAATTTTCGCTACATGTTCAATGTTTCTGTTTGGGACTTCTGTGCGACGACCCCGTCGCCGCCGATGTAATCGGTCGTTATGGAACTGCCTTGCACGAGCACAATCTAGGCTTGTGCGACATCATGCCTTAGTGAGGATGATCGCTCCTACGGGAGCGGGGCGTGACATAATGGTATCAGAGCACGGCTTTACGTCCTTGGACTACCGATTGAATTCTTTAACTCCATTATTTCCGTAAACTTTGAAATTGTGCTTCCGTAAGTTGATATCGTTGGTGCGCACTCCCTCAATTGTCCCACGGGATGTCCATACAATAAGTCTAATATTTTCAAAAGCTCGTACAAGCGTTCAATCGAACGCATCGGTAGTCCATCGCCAGATACATTGGTAGGCCTTTGTGCCGAACAGTGTCAACTTGACTTGATAAGGAAACTCGTACTAAAAGTCAGCAAGTCGTGTACGTGCCCAAATAATCCTATGTCGACATTAGCAATTGAGCGTGCAGACTCGAATATAGTTCGTACGGGATAGCTATGCACACGGCCTTTGGTTAAGTTGTGCCGCGCGTCGCGCACCTCGACTTTTTGGTGCAAACGAATCGCGAGCAATATTAAGTATCGCTCGGTCGGGAATGAAAATACACTTAGAGTGTATATCGATAGGAACACTATCGAACTGACGCTTAGGCATACAAGGAATACTGGTTTGGATTTTGAAGAAATACTGCGTCGATGCGATGTGAGCGATTACGTTAGAGATTTGTCGAACGAATCCGAAAGATGTCTTAACGAGTGATGCGAACGTGATTGAGGACTAGATTGGATGGCTCGAATCCGAGTGGTTTATAGTTTGTTTTGGAAATCATTTGAGCAAAAATAGAGGATTACGAGTAGCAACGAGTATGTCGGCGAGGCGATGCGATCGCGGAAAGCCTTAGAATGCGTCACACTTAGCGGGTCGTGACTACGAATGTCCCGAACGAGATGTCGTTTGGACAACTTGTGAAGGGGAAACGCGTGATAGAAAGTGATTCAGAACGACGAATGAAAATGAATGGTCTTGATCGAAGAAACTTAAAAGATCGCATGTACGATTTCGGATTGAGTCAAATGAAATACGACTTGAGTTTTGGACAACGATATTGAAACTAGCTTGAGGAATAGCGCTCGAAAGTAATCTTAAATATCATGGAATTGTGGTATATCCAGTTCGAACAATAGCATCAGTCGCACGACTCGAAATTGGTTGCAAAGGAAGATCGTCAGGTTATGCATATCATCGATAGTATTGAGGCGTATCAAAGATCGATATGCGATAACTCGGGGGTACTCTGACTTGGCGAATGACGATCGTGTACATGTCATTGTTCCGATGGATGCTATACTCGGGATGTTGAAATGTGTCGAGGATAAGATAAACTTGGCTCGAGGATTTTCTAGTCGAACAACGAACAGACTATCGAATTGAGATATTGGCCTGGATGAAAATGAAATGTTTAGATTTGCTTCATCGATAACCACAATGTTGACATTCTTGTCTTATGCGAGCGCAACTCCAGCCTCACACATGCGTCATGCCGATTAGAACGATCATTCCGCGTGAGCGCTGGTATGGTGATTCATACAGCGGGGGTGATTGAACTAGCATGGTGTGGCAATTTGTGTGCTTCGACTTGTGGTTTGACGCGAAGGGGAACTCGGGAATGACTTAGCGTGCATGACGGTCGAATTTGAGGACTACGTAGGTCCAATCTGTGTATCGAGAATGAATTAGCCTAGACTCAAGCAAGAGTTACGCCCCGATGAGAATAATTATTCCGCAGGAGCGTTGTATGGTGATTCATGAGCCACCGTGTATAATCGGACTCGCGTGAGATTGGGGCACAATGCATTGTCGAGCTAGACGACCTTGTGATCGAATACATAAATTGGTTAGAATTGGTGAATTAAAACAAGTCGAATATACACAACGAGCGCCTTGATGCGAACTAGGTGATCGTGCTCGATGTTTAGAAATCTGAGTGACACGGGCTCGGGTAGAAAATCCCGTACTATCGACTTTGGTTTGACCCTAGGATTGGGGTCAGTATTGGCATTATTGTTGGAGAACTATGATTTCAATCTTGACATTGACTTAGCCTCGAAAAGATGGCCTCGCGGTTAGGCGAGACGCCCTGTTTCAAGTGTTAGCAATCGAAAGATTGATCTTGAGGATTGGCATGGATGGATAGTATGAATCACGAATATAGGAATACCCCTCACGAGATTCGGTTGACATGTATATATTTCAGGAACGTCGGAGTATGTGCACGATGCGACTCGAGTGAGAATGACGAATTCTCTATCATACGGTTTGGTGAATACATGTATTTTGGGACGCCTGGAATGCGTGCACGATCCAGCCAAGTGATACGTTGAGTTCAAGGAAGACATGAGGAATGGAAAAGTATTGAGGATCTTGAAATCGTATTGAAGGAAAGATTGATAAAAGCACGAGCGTGGCTCGTAATCGAAGAAACGCGTAGGCGCAGTGCGTACAATAATTATGGCGAACCCCGCTCGACTGTTATAGTCCCGTGTCTAGGCTCGATTAAGTCTTGGCCATAAAAATGGTAGGATGGCTTGCCTTCAGGAAAGTCTCGAGGATGAGACTTGTTCTGAGTGGTGTATGATGTTGTGTCCCGTCCCGCAAAGTCAATCAGAGAATTGAAATGCCGATGGCGTTCGGACTTAGCCTTGCAACGGCTGTTCGAAGGCTCGTTCGGTCGAGGCGACTCCTCGCACATGTGGGGTAGTTTCAGTAAACTTTCCTCATCTTAGCCTTCACTTATAACATGCATGTTTTTAATTTGTACAAGTAGGCTAATATAAAAGCTACGAACGCACATAGCTAAGGGAATAATCCCTACCCGTCGGAATATCTTAGAACATAGAAAATGGTCCCACGGTCTGCTTAGAAGTCGGCTCAGCGTGCTTTCAAATAACACTCGATCCTTCGTTCCCGTGGCTTGGGAGAAGGAAATTGGCCTAAGTTGCTAAGTTGCCCCAACACTCGAATAAGCCTAAGTCATATGCGTCGTCCGCTTGAATGCTTGATAAAATATGCACTGTCCCGTCGTTTTGCCCCAGCGCTTGTATTGGCCTAAGTCATAGACGTCGCCTGCGTGAATGCTTGAAAATGCATGCACGGTCCCGTCGTCCAAGGCTTGGCATAGCCTTCGCACGTCCCGCGAGTTAAGTCGTCTTGCACGGCTTGTTGGCTTAAGCCTAGGCACCCGAAAACTTGGTTGTTCAAGTCGACCCCGTGCATAGCATGTTCCCTCGACACGGAGCTCGGCGTAGCCTTTGCTCGTCGAGTCGCTGCCCGAATAAGTTAGACAAGAGTTATGTTGGGCTATCGAAGCCATTTCTAGCACTGTCCCGCTCTAGTTGCGGTTGTCAAGTCGCGTAGTCCCTTGAGAACAAGGCTCGTCGTATAAAGTATATGACTTGAGAGATAGCGTCGCTTATAGAACCAGGCCTGTCTAAGGCATGAGCTACGGTGGATTTAGTGAAAAGCATGCCACGGACAAAGGAAGTCCACGCGACTGGTTGTCGCCGAGATCGGTCCCGCTACTTGGGAGTCTCGATAGAAAGAAGGAAAGCATGGTCATGTTAAGGAAGGAATTGGTAGATCGAGTTGAGTCTTGCATGGTCATTGGACAACTTGTCGACAAGGTGAAGTCTTCTCGAGTGATCGCCGGGGTACCGGGATCACGTCGGCCCGGGAGAAGCGAGTGAGGCTCAAAGTAGGATGCTGGATAACTACATGGGAGACTTCGGCGCCTCCGGACTAGCTACCCGTGTAGGGACGAGCCGATATCCCACGAGCCGAGATCCAAGATAGCTTGACATTGCTAGTGACCACTCATGTAGATGTGTCGGCAAGAGCGGTAATCTGCGTGTTTGCCTTTGGATAGCGTCAAGTACTAGCACGGTGTCGGTCGAATCATAAGACAGTCTAGCACGACATGTATCAAGTCAACAAGATATAATCCCGTTAGTAACAGCCTTGTATCAGCACGAAAGGAATGAGTTATAGCTTATGTCAGCAAGACACGTGCTTCGGCACTAAGCAAGGCTTTGGCGTATCAATATTGGCATTCGCGTATTAGCTTTCGCGTATCAAGTATTGGCTTTCGCGTATCAATATTGGCATTCGCGTATTGGCTTTTACGTATCGGCATTGTTGGCCTAAGTTTACATAAGTTAAGTCGAGTGCCATCACTTTAAGTCGAAAGGACCGTAATGTAAAAGTTGGCTAAGTCAGGGAGTCGTTAGGCACGACCTCAATATTGATGCACGAACAAATCTAAGCAAGGTTTAGAGGCACGACCTGTACGAGTCATTCCCCCTTAACGCCGATCGCACATAAGAATTGGTAGAGGCGCTTGAGTTTAAGTAAAAGTCTTGGCATGGCCGAGTTCGCATAAGTTGCTCCTCGGCGAAGCGCTGTCTCGAATACGTTGAAGTTACAAATAGAGTATGGCACGACACTGCCGTCCCGAGTTGAAGTTCGGTCAAGTACATAAGCGATGAGGCACTGCCTCGATCGAATTACACGTTGACATGATAGCACGACTATGTCGTCGCATAACGAGTTGGTTAGACGTCAGGTCTTAAAACTGATCCTAAGGCAAGACTAGAAAGACAATCGTAAAGGGACTTATATTGCACAAAGTAAATAAACGTGTCGGTTTTGTATGGGTGGGCGAGGAGCTCATTCCACCAGTACAGTTGAGTACTGACACCCACACAGTTTCCATGTGCAGGCACAGGTAGAAGCTCGTGGCACGGAGCTCCCTTGGATGCGTCGAGGCACAAAGTTCCTTGGCGACCCGAAGCGTGCGGCCGCGTGGAGTTAAAGACTTATACAGGACATAATGTATGGACATCGTCTTTCGAAGCTTTCGCTGACTCAAGCATTGTAATCGAGAGATGAGAGAGAGAGCAGAGAGACTTGTAAAATGAGAGAAAAGTGAGCATGTGAGACTTGTAATCAAGGCCTTGCGCCTATTGTAACATTATTGTTCAATATTGTAGCTCCCCTTCCCGAAAATACTGAAAATATTTTATTTTATTATTTATTGGATTTTAAATGGTGATTTTATGATTTATGAATAATTAATTAGATAATTAGATTAATGATTTTGAGAGAACCAGTTGTACTAAACTAGTCAGACTTGATCCGAGCCAAACCCAAACCCATGTGGACATGTAGTGCGACCAGAGACGTTCTTGTAGGGGGCATATTTATTATATAAATATATATATATATATATATATATATATATATATATATATATATATATATTCGTATTTTATTTTAAGGTACTAACAAATGTTTTTCTAATTAATTGTTATATATTTATAATATCAATTTACTGATATTGTTTGGATATTAAAATATAATAATATATTATTTTACTAATTAAATTATCTTGGATATATTATATATAAGTATATATATATATATATATATATATATATATATATATATATATATATATATATATATATATATATATATATATATATATATATATATATATATATATATATAAATATATATATATAGTATGTGCGTGTATGTATAAATGGATATATATATTATATTATATGGGTGAATACTTGTATATATAAATACATATATATAATTGTATATATACGGGTATATTGTGTGTAAATGCATAAATGTATATCATATATATATATATATATATATATATATATATATTATTCCTTGTTCTTATATATATATATATATATATATATATATATATATATATATATATATATATATATATATATATATATATATATATAAGAACAAGGAATAATATATATATATATATATATATATATATATATATATATATATATATATATATATATATATATATATATATAAGAACAAGGAATAATATATATATATATATATATAAGAACAAGGAATAATATATATATATATATATATATATATATATATATATATATATATATATATAAGAACTAGAAATATAAAAGAAAAAGAAATGGAAAAAGAAAGAGAAGCAATATATATATATATATATATATATATATATATATATATATATATATATATATATATATATATATATATATATAAGAACTAGAAATATAAAAGAAAAAGAAATGGAAAAAGAAAGAGAAGCAATAGCTTCCCGAACCAGAAGCCCCACGAACTCTAAAAGCGGCCCGGCCCAGTCCCATACAGCCCAGCTACCCCATTGGTTTTTTCCAACCCGACCCTAAGGGAGGAAGACTCAATAGCAGCTCACCCGAGCATGCTCTATTGAGTCTATTCCACAACTAAACTTTATATACACCCGATAAATAGCAGAGAGTTGAAGCAACGAAACCCTAACTCTGATGCCTCGAAACCTGTGCACGAACCCACGAAGCCCTTTCCGACGACCTGGGCGGCCCGACGGTCACGAGGCACCGCCACCGCGCCACGGCGCGCGTGCGACAGGGAACAACACCCAGCGCACAGCAACAACACCGCTGTGGGGCTGACTTCGTGGCATGTTCCTCGCCACCTTGCTTCATCGATTCTTGATCCGCTTGCACAGGTATGAAGCTAACCTATAGCCCTTCAATCCCCTTCAAATAGTTTGGGTTAATTCACTTCGTGCGCGTCACAAATCGATTCCCAAAACTGGGAAAAATCTCGATTTCCAGGATTTAGAAACTGCCCCAACGCCCAATATTCGCGGTCGATTTGCGACCAGAACATCGCAAATTTTGGAAAACAGCCTGAACAGATTTCTAGACAACCTAACCAAGATGAAAACCCTGTTTTTAGAATTAATTCTTGTTGATTAATTGCTGTTTAAAATTAGGGTGAAGTTGACGAAAAATCTGTTTTCAAAACTAGAAAATTGTTCCACACGACGTGCGTCCCGCCAAACCGGGCGACGTGGTCGCACACCGTAAGCATCGAAAGGTGCGTAACGCCTTCGTGGTCGTATGGGCTTTGGCGGAATTCAAATTGGTCGCGTGTGCGCGACGAATTTGATGCGTATCCGTCGGAATCGCCCCGTATCCGTGCAATACAAATTCAATCATAACTTTGTGCACGCTCGTCAAATCGAGACAAAACTTGCGCCAACAGGACCGTATCATTTTTTTGGTCCTGTATGCCAAGTTTGGTCCGATTCTGAGACCGTTGATAAAATCACCGTTTTGTGGGCCCCACGGTCCCACTCAACGGGCGATTTTGTGCACGGCCCGCCGAAATCCAACTTTGGACATACGGTTGGGTTCTTATCGGAAAACTAGATCCGTAGACATGTAGTTTGACAACTTTAGAGACCGTAGACTCTGGCACGCTTTTCGGTGCAAAGCGGGTCCAACGGCGGATATCGTTTTTGCCCGAAATTATCATTTTGCCCCTGTGTCCAGAATTGGACTTAAGGACAGGCAATCCTAGCTAATTTGACTATTCTGAGAACGTTGGTACTGTTTATTTCAGCATCTGATGACTTCTGCATGTGTTGACTGATTGTGGCTCATCGAGTGGTATAGTATTATTGGTTTCTCCAGCTAAGGACCTCAGGCAAGTGTACTTTCTGATTGCTTTCTGATTCATAGTAGTCTTTTCATTTCATGTCTATACATATATCTTGCTGCTTGTTGACACGCTCGTCACACAGAGTAGTAGGGAGGGAAAATATCTTAGTAAACATGTGGACTACCCAGAACTATCCCAGTGTCTCTCGTGAATGCTAGCCGCTGCGCACGACACGTGCAGTGTGCCTTATTTACCCCCTAGCCGTCCACATGTCGAAACGGATATTTCACACCACCTAGATAGATGTCTTTTATTAGTTTTTTCTTGTTTACTTCTCTATCGTGCTATGTCATCAGTTTCTTACTAGCTTTCATATTCCATATGCTATTTTCATGTCTGTCGATTCTATTGTGTTTTACATTGTCGTCGGTTTGTGTACTTGTTCCATTCCTGACTAAATACCAACATTTTTCAGGTTTAGCCGCGATCACTCTTAGCATTGGAAAGGCTTGGGTATGCTGAAGACAACCTAGAAATAGAAAACAATTGTGTCAATTTCGTTAATTGTAAAATCTTGTATTTTCTTTAATTGTAAATATTGTAATAAATTTAGAAATGTGAATGAGCAATAATATTTATTTTTGAGCATTTATTTTCTTGCGGGCTTGACAGCGTTCTACCGCCGACTCTGCGGCGTAGGCTGGCTTGGACACATCTCGTAACCGGAAAAGTGGGTGCAGGTCGTGACAAGTTTTTGTGGTGGCCCATGCAGGTCAGTCTTCACAAATTATGAGAACTCGCGGTAGTACCATATTAGTCGTACTGCTGCGAGCATGCGCCCAGGAAATGCTCATTCACAAACTAGGATTAAAATATTTTGGAAGAATAACTAGGAGTCCCTTGTTCAAATTGACCGATTGGGTAGTTAAGGTTGTTAGATAGGCCATGCTATTTTAGAATTTTGAATTCAGATGACTTGCCAAACCTCTATAGAAATACTATTACCCTTGATATGACGACATGATCCAACGTGGGTATACTACTCACTTGGCTAGTTAGGCTTTCCCTAGAATTAAGGCTATAATCTTGATAACCTGTTCAGTTTTCTTTTGCTCTTTGTAGATATAAATTTTTTTTTTATCATCAGTTAGAATTGCCTGTTTTAAATTCTATTTTTGTTGTAAGTAACTGGTTTATAATTTTTTGATTCTGATTTTCATATACAAATCTCGATGTAGAATTGTTTTAAAGTTTTCCCCTCAACCATTTGAAATATGTATGAAATCAAGATTATGATGTTCTTATTTTATTTGTCTTCAGATATTTCTTTTCGACCCGCCTTTTACCTTAAGGATTGAGACTTATAGGCATATGTTACACTATCTATCATAGTCAATTAGATTGAACGTTTAGATACCCTTGAAGTCTTAGGAAAATAGTTGGAATAAATTTTTACGACTGCAATGGCCAGCCAGCAGCGCACTAGCGAGGCACAACCCACAGAATTGAAATCATCCCAAAGAATCACAAGTCTATGGAACATTGCTAAAACTATGTTTTCGTTGACCTCTTTAGATCTTAGATACCCTTGTGCCAATATAGGGTAGAGTACCTGATAGCATATAACACCTGAATCACGCAACCAAGAGTTTACCGCAGCCTGAGTATACGGGCGAGGCATAATTCTCGGTAAAGTGATTTCAGACGTGATTACAATTTAGGATACTATAGAGGATAGAAGAATACCCGATGTGTTCCATAAGGCCCAGGGCCAATACTAGTGAAAGTTCTGTAAGTTGAGTAGCACGTCTCCCAACTTAGCATTATGTGGTCATTGAGATCTATTGACGAGGTAATTGACTGACAAGCTTTATTTAGAAAATAGAACTCAGAAGTCCAAAAACCATTAGTCGACCGAGGCCTTATAGATAGGAAGATAATGAGATGACAGTATAGGCAAGGACACCAAGTAAGGATTTGATTCCCTCAAAACTTGAATTACTTACTCCTCCTTCCAAAAATCCCGCATGCTTGAATTTTGACTATTTTTGACCAACGCCACTATTACAGCCTAGCTTTGCAAGCTTACTCTTTTATCGAGCTTGATTCGAGACATATGTTTATTGGGGATGCCCGCTAACATATTGTCTAATCAGAATCATTGTATTACGGTCTGATCAACCATGATGCATTGGTTCGCTCTTCATCTAATTACCCTACGTGGATTGAGATATAGATGTATCTAGGATCTCAACCGCGACTGCTTTGACAAATTCTCTTGAATTAAACATTCGCCCTTGAATCATGTAATTGTGTTCAGTGACATCTCTCTTGAACTCTTTATTGTTTTCGTCTTCACTGATTGGAAAGATGAAAGCTCGTAATTGATAGATAGATACAGAGTATTCCCATGGCTATGATAGTTGTATATGCAAGTGTAGCTACCATCGGCCAGCCCAGTGACAGGAGCCTTGCCACCATATCCTAGCCTCTAAGATGGGTAGACCGCAAGCCCTCTAAAATTTTAGGATATACCAGGACTGCCGTGTGATTAGAATAATTTCCATTAGGATGATTATTAGTGCCCTTGGACTCCCACTTTTCATTTAAATCCTTTTTGTGACCCCAGCCGTGTCATTAATATTCGGAGCACGAGACCAGCTGTTATCTTCCAACAAATTTCATATGCAAGATCTAGATGAGTCCACCTTCATCTAGGTATATCATGTCCCACTCAAACCTGTCCCCTTATACTCTATTTTGGGGTATGACTTTCAGGTTAAAAGGACTAGTTATAACTTTTACCATAGTACCGATACACTTTCCAATCTCCATTAAAGCCTTTACTACGACCCCATTCCTTCGACCTAATATATGGTTGTGATCTACTCGAAGCCCACTATGCACACGTCACTAGTGTACTACTTGATTGAGGCCTCATGTGCTACTTAAACACAAAAGTCACTAAAGGTACATTCTGGACTTGAGGGACCCAGCTAACCAACTTGGCTGACAACTAGCTCCACCCCTTGGGTAGAAACCTATTCTAGGATACCCTAATCTAGTAGGAATAGTTTTATCATTGGGATCTTGTATAGTCCATATAGATTGAAACCCAATGTTCATCCAACCAACGACTAATGTCCAAATAGAGAACCCATTAAAACCACAATCTTGATTTTTTTTTTCAAATTTTGTTCTATTATGGAACCTTGTTTGAATTAGAATTTCGAGAATGAGACTTCTGTATTGCACGGATTGCAGGCCACTCTAAGTAGCAAAGGGTTCTTCGTGGTAGCAAGTGACTGGACTAGAGTAGCCCGATCTAGCTAATAAGACTATAAGTTCGTACGTACCCCTTTCTATCTGTATTGTATATGCTCTACCGCTCTTTAAACTTCACAGTTGCCCCGATTATTCTGCCTTATTTTCCTGTCCTTCCTACTTCGGAGCAACGAATAGTCGTGCTTACTAGAGTTTGCCAATATTCTTAGCTACTCGTATAAATTTGCATGTTAAGTTTTTGGGTTGCCTGATAGACACGAGAGGATTTCAGATACCATATGTCCTAGATATTTTGGTAGAATTATTAGACACTAGTTAAAAGATTATAAGATTTTAGTGACCCGTGTTTCAAGGGAGTAGTGTGACCTAAGGTGGGTAGAAGTCATCGATGATTTATAGTTACAAAATGGCTAGGAGGAGGATATAAATTATTTCGAGGAATTAAAATTTATGGAGGTTAAGGTTACGATAGACTTTCTTTTGGATTTTAAGAATAGTTACGAATTAGAATTTCGAGGACGAAATTATTTTTAAGGTGGGTAGATTTGTAGCTCCCCTTCCCGAAAATACTGAAAATATTTTATTTTATTATTTATTGGATTTTAAATGGTGATTTTATGATTTATGAATAATTAATTAGATAATTAGATTAATGATTTTGAGAGAACCAGTTGTACTAAACTAGTCAGACTTGATCCGAGCCAAACCCAAACCCATGTGGACATGTAGTGCGACCAGAGACGTTCTTGTAGGGGGCATATTTATTATATGAATATATATGTATATATATATATATATATATATATATATATATATATATATATATATATATATATATATATATATATAAATATATATATATATATATATATTCGTATTTTATTTTAAGGTACTAACAAATGTTTTTCTAATTAATTGTTATATATTTATAATATTAATTTACTGATATTGTTTGGATATTAAAATATAATAATATATTATTTTACTAATTAAATTATCTTGGATATATATATATATATATATATATATATATATATATATATATATATATATATATATATATATATATATATATATATATATATATATATATTTTATATATATAGTATGTGCATGTATGTATAAATGGATATATATTATATTATATGGGTGAATACTTGTATATATAAATACATATATATAATTGTATATATACGGGTATATTGTGTGTAAATGCATAAATGTATATCATATATATATATATATATATATATATATATATATATATATATATATATATATATATATATATATATATATATATATATAAGAACAAGGAATAATATATATATATATATATATATATATATATATATATATATATATATATATATTAGATATAAGAACTAGAAATATAAAAGAAAAAGAAATGGAAAAAGAAAGAGAAGCAATAGCTTCCCGAACCAGAAGCCCCACGAACTCTAAAAGCGGCCCGGCCCAGTCCCATACAGCCCAGCTACCCCATTGGTTTTTCCCAACCCGACCCTAAGGGAGGAAGACTCAACAGCCGCTCACCCGAGCCTGCTCTATTGAGTCTATTCCACAACTAAACTTTATATATACCCGATAAATAGCAGAGAGTTGAAGCAACGAAACCCTAACTCTGATACCTCGAAACCCGCGCACGAACCCATGGCGCCCTTTCCGACGACCTGGGAGGCCCGACGGTCACGAGGCACCGCCACCGCTCTACGACGCGCGCACGACAGGGAACAACAACCAGCGCACAGCAACAGCACCGCTGCGGGGCTGACTTCGTGGCAGGTTCCTCGCCACCTCGCTTCATCGATTCTCGATCTGCTTGTGCAGGTATGAAGCTAACCTATAGCCTTTCAATCCCCGTCAAATAGTTTGGGTTAATTCACTTCGTGCGCGTCACAAATCGATTCCCAAAACTGGGAAAAATCTCGATTTCCAGGATTTAGAAACTGCCCCAACGCCCAATATTCGCGGTCGATTTGCGACCAGAACATCGCAAATTTTAGAAAACTGCTTGAACAGATTTCTAGACAACCTAACCAAGATGAAAACCCTGTTTTTAGAATTAATTCTTGTTGATTAATTGCTGTTTAAAATTAGGGTGAAGTTGACGAAAAATCTGTTTTCAAAACTAGAAAATTGTTCCACACGACGTGCGTTCCGCCAAACTGGGCGACGTGGTCGCACACCGTAAGCATCGAAAGGTGCGTAACGCCTTCGTGGTCGTGTGGGCTTTGGCGGAATTCAAATTGGTCGCGTGTGCGCAACGAATTTGATGCGTATCCGTCGGAATCGCCCTGTATCCGTGCAATGCAAATTCAGTGATAACTTTGTGCACGCTCGTCAAATCGAGACGAAACTTGTGCCAACAGCACCGTATCATTTTTCTGGTCCTGTATGCCAAGTTTGGTCCAATTCTGAGACCGTTGATAAAATCACCGTTTTGCGGGCCCCACGGTCCCACTCAACGGGCGATTTTGTGCACGGCCCGCCGGAATCCAACTTTGGACATACGGTTGGGTTCGTATCGGAAAACTGGATCCGTAGACATGTAGTTTGACGACTTTAGAGATCGTTGACTCTGGCACGCTTTTCGGTGCAAAGCGGGTCCAACGGCGGACATCGTTTTTGCCCAAAATTACTGTTTTGCCCCTGTGTCCAGAATTGAACTTAAGGACAGGCAATCTTAGCTAATTTGACTATTCTGAGAACGTTGGTACTGTTTATTTCAGCATCTGATGACTTCTGCATGTGTTGACTGATTGTGGCTCATCGAGTGGTATAGTATTGTTGGTTTCTCCAGCTAAGGACCTCAGGCAAGTGCACTTTCTGATTGCTTTCCGATTCATAGTAGTCTTTTCATTTCATGTTATATATATATCTTGCTGCTTGTTGACATGCTCGTCACACGGAGTAGTAGGGAGGGGAAATATCTTAGTAAACATGTGGACTACCCAGAACTATCCCAGTGTCTCTCGTGAATGCTAGCCGTTGCGCACGACACGTGCAGTGTGCCTTATTTACCCCCTAGCCGTCCACATGTCGAAACGGATATTTCACACCACCTAGATAGATGTCTTTTATTAGTTTTTTCTTGTTTACTTCTCTATCGTGCTATGTCATCAGTTTTCTTACTAGCTTTCATATTCCATATGCTATTTTCATGTCTTGTCGATTCTTTGTGTTTTGCATTATCGTCGGTTTGTGTACTTGTTCCATTCCTGACTGAAAACCAATATTTTTCAGGTTTAGCCGCGATCACACTTAGCATTGGGAAGGCTTGGGTATGCTGAAGACAACCTAGAAATAGAAAACAATTGTATCAATTTCGTTAATTGTAAAATCTTGTATTTTCTTTAATTGTAAATGTTGTAATAAATTTAGAAATATGAATGAGCAATAATGTTTATTTTTGAGCATTTATTTTCTTACGGGCTTGACAGCGTTCTACTGCCGACTCTGCTGGCGTAGGCTGGCTTAGACACGTCTCGTATCCGGAAAAAGCGGGTACGGGTCGTGACAAATATCAATAAAGAGTTCTTTTGAATAACTTGTGTTTTGCCTTTAAATTTCCGCTGCATGTTCAATGTTTCTGCTTGGGACTTCTGTACGACGACCCCGTCGCCGCCAATGTAATCGGCCGTTATGGAACTGCCTTGCACGAGCACAATCTAGACTCGTACGGCATCATGCCTTAGCAAGGACGATCGCTCCTACAGGAGCGGGGCGTGACATAATGGTATCAGAGCACGGCTTTACGTCCTTGGACTACCGATTGAATTCTTTAATCCGTTATTTCTGCAAACTCTGAAATTATGCTTCCGCAAGTTGATATCGTTGGTGCGGCTCTCTCTCAATTGTCCCACGGGATGTCCATACATTAAGTCTAATATTTTCAAAAGCTCGTACAAGCGTTCAATCGAACGCATCGATAGGCCATCGCCGGACATATTGGTAGGCCTTTGTGCCGAACGGTGTCAACTTGACTTGATAAGGAAACTCGTACTAAAAGTCAGTAAGTCGCGTACATGCCCAAATAGTCCTATGTCGACATTAGAAAATGAGCGTGCAGACTCGAATATAGTTCGCACAGGATAGCTATGCACACGGCCTTTGTCTAAGTTGTGCCGCGCGTCGCGCACCTCGACTTTTTGATAGCAAACGAATCGCGAGCAATATTAAGTATCGCTCGGTCGGGAACTGGAAATACACTTAGAGTGTATATCGATAGGAACGCTATCGAACTGACGCTTAGGCGTACAAGGAAGATTGGTTTAGATTTTGAGGAAATAGTGCGTCGATGCGATGTGAGCGATTACTGCTAGAGATTCGTTGAACGAATCCGAAAGATGTCTTAGCGAGTGATGCAAACGTGATTGAGGACTAGATTGGATGGCTCGAAATCTGAGTGGTGTATGGTTTGTCTTGGAAATCATTCGAGCAAAAATCGAGGATAACGAGTAGCAACGAGTATGACGGTGAGGCAATGCGATCGCGTAAAGCCTTAGAACGCGTCACACTTAGCGGGTCGTGACTACGAATCTCCCAAACGAAATATCGTTTGGATAACTTGTGAAGGAGAAACGCGTGTTAGAAAGTGATTCGGAACGACGAATGAAAATGAATGGTCTTGATCGAGGAAACTTAAAGGATCGCGTGTACGATTTCGGTAGTTCGTAGGAAGATCACCTGTACCTGGTGGAGTTCTCGTATAACAACAGTTTCCAGGCCAGCATCCAGATGGCACCGTTCGAGGCACTATATGGTAGGAAGTGCAGATCCCCGCTAGCATGGGACAACGTTGGAGAGAGGCAGATGCTCGGTCCGAAAATAATTGGTCAGACGGTGGAGGTGGTCAGGAGAGTCAGAGATCATCTTCGCATTGCCCAAGATCGCCAGCGTCATTGGACCGATTCTCATCGGCGCCCTCTTGAGTTTTCCGTCGGCGACCATGTATTCCTGAGGATTTTGCCTAACCGTGGCGTCATTCGTTTCGGCGTGCGGAAGAAAGCTTAGTCCAAGGTATATAGGGTCGTTCAACATTCTGGAGCGAGTAGGAGATGTGTCCTATCGTCTCGCTCTTCCGTCGTCGTTACGTGAGATACATGACGTATTCCATGTATCCCAATTGCGACGGTATATCCTGGACCCGAGCCACATCCTGGATCATTCAGAATTGGTTGTTGGTACCAACCTTTCGTATGAGGAGAGGCCCGTGTCTATATTGGACCGAAGAGAGAAGATACTCAAGAACAAGACTATCAAATTAGTCTGTATTGCTTGGGGTCATCACTCTTTGGGTGAGTCAACGTGGGAGCGTGAGGATGATATCCGATCGCAATATCCCGACCTGTTTGACTCGTAAGGTATAATGTCCTTCTTATGCCTTATGCTCTCAGGTCCTTGCTTGAATGAATGATTGCTTGATTGATTGCCTTGTTATAGCTTGCCTGTGATTAGTATAGCTTGTCCTTGCTTCTCTAGCATCTTAATTAAATTCCAAGGATGGAATTCTTTTAAGGTGGGCAGAGTTGTAACGACCGTAGTTTATATTACGTATTTGGTATACGTATACGTATATTGCATGTCTCATTGCATTATTTAGTTGGGTATTTTATTGCTTGGTTTGGTTCAGTTTGGCTTGGCTCTTCATGTGGACCAACCCCCACCTACCCCCACTCTTCTTTATGTCACGACCCGGTCCCAAATTGTTGGGTCGAATCGGATCATGCTCAGCCTGCACCGTTGTGAGACGGCGGCAGTAAGCTGTATCCAAATGCAAGTAATCACAACAACACAATATATTTTGTCACAACATCTAAAATTCGAATAATAAAAACTTGTCTATCAAAATATTCAACTGATACAACTGATAAAATAAAATTATCTTTTTTTATTCAACATCAAATCACAAAGAAAATCATCCTCTAGAAAGTAGGCTCATCGGTCCCAAGATCAACATCGTCCGATTGGGACTCTGGCAGCACAGCTGGATAAAGCACCGGGTCGTAGTAGCTATTTATCAATAGCTCAGCTTCATCAAAGGAACCTATTGGGGGTGGGGGATCCAGTCAGGAAAGGAGAAAAGTACAATTATGAAAATCTAACAATTCAACTAATAATTAGAAATTTACAGTTTAAACAGTTGAAATACTTGAACAATATTTTTCAGCAATTTTCTACAATTGAAAACAATGTGATTTGAGTATGTAATGCTTATGACCGGCTCGGGTTGTACAATAGTATCCTAGTGATACGATACGGCTTATCCCCATGTGTAAGAGGGTAAGCTCGCACAATCAATATGCAATATGAGGGGTATTGGTCATAATACACTACACTACTCCCCCAATCCCACAATCAATAACAATCAATACTCTAGGAGAGAGTTCCGTATAGCAATGCGGTTTAATCTTGCAATATTACAATTATTAACTAAATTGAAAAATAAACACAACCATACTTGCCTTTGTTTATGACTGGGTTTGAAGAGTCGGCTCCGTAAAAGAAAATCAGACTCGTCCTCGAAATCCTACATTGAGAATCCCGACTTAGAATAAATGAGGAAACCATATCTAGGTGTGATAGTTACAATCTCTAGAATTTGATCCTAGTCAAATTTTATGTTATTTTAAACAAAACACGTTTATCGATGTCATAGTTTTACAATATATTTTTGAAAATGTGGGCAGCACTTCCTCTATAATTGGGACAACCCAATCCTGGGAAAATACCAACACCCACAATATTTCAAACCACAAAACATTCCCAACCAGAAATTCCAATTTATCCAACCCAAGAGTAGGTTTATATCAAAATCACAAAAAAACTTTCCGAACTATAAAAATTCGGAAAACCCGAAATATAACTCGGAAAACCGAAAAAACCACAGAACCTGCCTTAAGGAAAATGGTCACAGAGCCATTTTCGAGAAATTCGAAGAATCCGAAATGAAATTCGAAAACCGAAAACTACAGAACCATATATAGGAAAATCCGATCTTCTCTCGGAACTTCCGAGAAACCACAGAATCACAAACAACAGAATTATAAAACCACAGAATCATTCCGAAGGGAATTCGAAAAATTCGAATCCACGAATCGATCCGATTCCCATAGCGGGATCGGGGACCATGTCATAATCGATACCAAGAGAGGGAGACGAAGATACGAAAATATACCTCGGGTGCTCGGCTAGAGCTCTTAGATGAATAAAGAAGGAAAATTATTCGCGGACAGTGGGAACGGAACGCGGATAGCAGCGGATCGAGTCCGAACAGCGCTGGAGTTGCGCACGGAGGTGCTGGATAGCGGATCGGGACCGCTCGAGAACTGTGCTGGGACAGCACGCTGGGAGATGGAGGCCGCGCAGGGGTTCGTCGGCGGAAGGCGCCGCACGGACAGGCGCTGCAAGGGCGGCAGGCGGTCAGGGCGGCCGCGGGTGGCTCGGAGAAGCACGGCGGCGGAAGCCGCGGACTCGCCGGAGGGCGCGGTCGACGTCGGGGCTCGGGATTCACCGAGGGCGCGGCCAGGGGAGCTAGGGCTCGGGTTAGGGCTTGGTTGGGGGAAATGGTGAAGAAGAGTGATGGAGAGGGAAAGGATTTATAGGGGAAAGATGTGGGGTTTCGGAAGTGAAGGGTGCGGCCAGACGTTTGGGAGCCGAAGGGGTCGGCTGCTCGTATACGGTTTGAAAGAGGAAAGGAATGTGTTTTTCTTTGCTGTTGGATTAGAGAATTAAGAGAGAGAGAAAGAGAGTTAAAGCGGTTTAAATGAAAAGAATTCTTTTGTTTTAAAAATATAATATATGAATATATCCTATAATACTTCAGAATGGTTTCGAAAACCGGAATTGGGTTCAGTTTCGAAAATAGTTCGAAATGGGTTCAGGACAGGTTCGGGACGGGTTCGGGATAGGTTCGGGACGGGTCAGGCTAAAATAAAATTCCATGAATTATTAATTTTTCTAAAAATACTATTTTTCTAAATTAACAATTAATAATGATTATAATAATAATTTAACTAATAAAATTATTCAAATAAATTAACCGAAATTTTTTTTTACGGGTTTGACCAAACACAAAAATTCCAGAAATAATAATTTTAATCTAATTAAAATAAAAGTACACTGAATTAATTAATTAAAAATTACGGTTTTCACAACCTTCCCTCCTTAGGAAATTTTGTTCTCGAATTTAAAGGATAGGGTTAGAAATTACCTTAGGTCTCAAATAGATACGAATACTGCTCCTGTATCTTATCTTCTCGCTCCCAGGTAGACTCGCCGGGGGAATTGTGTCGCCACATAACTCTGACTATGAGCGTCATAGAGTTCCTGGTTTTCTTCTCACCTCTGTCTAAAATTGCCACTGGCTTCTCTGGTACTGTGAGGCTGGGTCCAATCTCCAGCTCTGAATGGTCCAAGATGTGGCTCGGATCCGGGATATAGCGTCTGAGCTGTGAAACATGGAAGACGTTGTGCACGCCTTCAAGATTAGCTGGTAGAGCTAATCGGTACGCTACTTCTCTAATTTGGCTCAAAACTTCGAATGGGCCGATGTACCTGGGGCTCAGCTTTCCTGCTCTGCCAAATCTGATAGTTCCTCGGGTATGGGAAATCTTGACGAAGACACTATCTCCTGCTTTGAAATCCAATGGTCGACGACTGCTATCAGTCCAATGCTTTTGTCTGTCCTAAGCAATCCTGAGCTTGTCTCTAATCACCTTTACCTTCTCTACTGTATCGGTCACCATCTTCGGGCCAAGCAATATTCTTTCTCCTACGTCGTCCCAAGCAAGTGGAGTGCGGCAACGACGTCCATAAAGTGCCTCGAACGGAGTCATACCGATGCTAGCTTGGTAGCTGTTGTTGTAGGAAAACTCTACCAAGTGTAAGTGGTCTTTCCAAGACCCTCCAAATTCCAAGACACAAGATCTCAGCATGTCTTCTAGCGTTTGAATGGTTCTCTCCGATTGTCCGTCAGTTTGGGGATGGTAGGCGGTGTTGAACTTCAATTGTGTTCCCAAACTGTTATGCAAGCTCTTCCAAAAGTGAGAGGTGAATCTGGTATCTCTGTCAGATACGATACTTACCGGAACTCCATGAATCCGGTAGATATGTTGCATGTACAATGCTGCCAACTTCTCGGTGGATAGACCAAACTTGAAGGGGATAAAGTGAGCTGACTTTGTCAGTCGGTCCACAATAACCCAAATGGCATCCTTCCCTCCTTGGGATCGAGGCAATCCTGACACAAAGTCCATCGTTATGTATTCCCATTTCCACTCCGGGATGTCTAGCGGCTGCAACAATCCTGCTGGTCTCTGTCTGCTGGCTTTCACTTGTTGACAAATCAAGCATCTAGCCACAAATTTGGATACGTCCTTCTTCATTCCGTACCACCATACTACAGTACACATATCCCGATACATTTTATTAGCTTCTGGATGTATGGAATACTACGACTGGTGCGCTTCTTGCATCAGCTCATTCCTTAATTCGCCAGTGGGTACGCAAAGCCTCGTACCATGCCTCAATGCTCCATCGTTGGCGATTGAAAATCCTTCAAGTGTTCCTGCCAGCACTTGGTCTCTGAGTTTGTAAAGCGTCTCGTCTTGAAATTGTGTCTCCTTGACTTTGTCCATCAGACTTGAACGCACTCGCAACTGCATCATTGATGATTCAACTCCTGGTAATAGCTTCTCTTTCCAGCTTCTTCATTTCTTCTTCAGGCAGTACAATCTCCAGTCCAAGCTTCTCTATGTCCTCCATCAAATGCCGCTCCTTGGTCAAAAATATCGCCATCGGGTATCGACTAAGTGTATCTGCAACCATATTAGCCTTACCCGGATGGTACTGCAAGTCGATGTCGAAATCTTTCATCAGCTCCAGCTATCGCCTCTGTCGCATGTTCAGCTCCTTCTGAGTGAAAACATATTTAAGACTTTTGTGGTCTGTAAATATTTCCACTCTCTCTCCATAGAGGTAATGCTTCCACAGCTTCAGTACACAAATAACTGCTGCAAGCTCCAAGTCATGCGTTGGATAGTTCTTCTCATGAGTCCGTAATTGCCTAGATGCGTAAGCAATTACTTTCCCGTGTTATTGAAGAACACAACCCAATCCTTTACCAGAAGCATCACTGTAGATTGAGAAACCGCCGGTACCTGCGGGTAGCGCAAGTATCGGTACTGTTGTAAGTCTCTTCTTCTGTTCCTCAAATGCTGACTGGCAAGCTTCAGTCCACACAAATTCTTTATTCTTTTTGGTGAGCTTCGTCATCAGCTCAGCAATCATGGTGAAGTCCTTCACAAATTTTCGGTAGTAGCCAGCTAAACCCAAGAAACTTCTGATTTCAGTAACTGAACTTGGTGTACTCCACTTCTCAATAGCAGCTATCTTCTTTGGATCCACCGAAATTCCTTCTTCTGTGACAACATGGCCCAGAAAATCCACCTTGTCTAAGAAGAATTCACATTTAGATATCTTACCGTAGAGCTTCTTCTTCCTTAGAGTTCCCAGAACTTTCCTCAGATGCTCTTCATGATCTTCTTCGGTCTTCGAGTAGATCAGAATGTCATCGATGAAGACAACAACAAACTGATCCAGGTATTCATGGAAGACCTTGTTCATAAGGTTTATGAATACTGCAGGGGTATTCGTCAATCCAAACGGTATGACCAAAAATTCGTACTGACCATATTTGGTGTTGAACGCCGTCTTTGGAATATCCTCCTTCCTGACCTTGATTTGATGATAGCCAGATCGAAGGTCTATCTTCGAGAACACCTTAGGTCCACTGAGTTGATCAAACGGGTCATCGATCTGGGGTAGAGGGTACTTGTTCTTGATGGTGATGTTGTTCAGCGCCCGATAATCGATACACATCCGTACAGTCCCGTCCTTCTTGGGTACAAATAAGACAGGTGCTCCCCAGGGTGAAGCTCCATCTCTGATAAATCCAAGGGCCTTCAGCTCATTGATCTGGTCCTTCATTTCCTTGGCCTCCTTAGGGTTGACTCTGTAGCATCCCCGAGAAATAGGGGCAGAGTCGGGAACTAGGTCGATGGTGAATTCTACATCTCAATCTGGGGGTAATCTTGGAAGACTATCAGGGAATACATCCATGAATTCTGCTATAATAGGTGAGGAGGTCCAGATTCTTCGGTGATAGAGGAGTAAGTAATACCCTCCATGTCTTTCGGAGCTCGAGAGATTTCAAACTCCGGCTCTCCAGGTGGGCTGAAGACTACACATCCTCTGTAACAATCTATCAGCGTATGCTGCTTACTTAACCAGTCCATTCCTAGGACTACATCATTGTTAGGTAAGGGCATCACAAGTAAGGGTGCTAAGAAATTGTGTCCTGAGATAGTTATAGGGCAGTTACAGGTCTCAGTTATGGGTATAGGTCCACCACCGGTCATAACTCTACATATCTTCTTGCTAAATCCCGTAACTAGGTGGTGTGCAGAGATGAATTTTGTTGCTATAAAACTGTGTGAAGCACCCGAATCAAATAATGCTAAAGCCGGATGTGAATGCACATAAATGAAACCTGCGATGACATCAGCAGTGGATTCCTGCTCTGGCTCTTGCTCATCTGCTGTTAGGGCAAAAGCTCGCCTTGTCTTCTGTTGGTGTTGTCCAAACTGTTGTTGCTGAGTGGGTAGAGGAGCCTTCTGTGATGTTGTTCCAGTCCGGTTGAAGGCCGTGGGGCAGTCCCTCATTTGGTGGGTGGCAGACCCACAAACTAGGCAGTGTCCTAGCCTCTTCCTGCAGATATTCGACTGATATCCTGGCCTCTTGCAGAAATTGCAGACATGAATCTGCTTCTGAGGCGCTCTGTCATTGGTCCTCGCCTGATGGTGCTGGTGGTGGTGGTGAGAAGGCCTGTTGTTATTGTTGTGATTGGGCCTCTTCTGGTTATTCTGGAAGTTGCTAGTTCCATAATACTCCCTCTTTGAGCGAGCATGCTGACTCTTCTCTATATCCTGAGCTCGTATTAGGATCGTCTCGTACGTCTTGGCACCACCTGCGATCACAGGAGTGCGAATCTCTTCCCTCAGTCCATACCTGAATCTTTTAGCACGATCAACAGGGTCAGCAACCAAGTTCTTTGCAAAGCGACTAAGTTGACCAAACTCTGCCGCATATTCTCCAACAGTCATGTTCCCTTGCTTCAGATTCTGGAACTATCTTTCCATCTCCCGTAACTCTGATATTGGGAAGAACTTCCTGCGGAACAATCTCTTGAAGGTGTTCCAGTCAAGCTGCCTGTCCTGGAGTCGGGGTTCATTCCGATACCAGGTGCTGGCTACGTCTAGCAGTTGGAGTCCCACAGCTTCAACTTGGAGGTCATCAGGAAGTCGAGCAACGCTGAGGAGACGTTCCATGTTGTCGAGCCATTCGTCAGCATAGATAATTCTCTCTGTTTCTTTGAAAGGTCGAGGGCCCAGCTTCTTGAATTTCTCAATATCGTCGACTTTAGCAGGCCTTGGTTCAGATTGGGCTGCTTCTCCTCTCTCCAGTACAGCCATTGCCATATTGTGGGCGTTCTCCATGCCTTCTCTCATAATCGCCGTCTTTTCGCGATGAGCTTCAGCTTGAGTTCTCTGTGCCTCAAGCACTCCTCGTAGCAGGCCTACGAGGTCGGTGGGGTTCACGGGTACTGGTGGGGCAGCTGGATCGGGTACCACCGCAGGAGTTTGCTGTTCAGTCTGGGAAGATGTAGGATCTAACACTTGAGTTGTAGTGTAAAATCCACGGGGTACTGATGTATTATGGGGACGATCGGTCAGCTGCCGGGGTGCAGGATCCGGACTCGATTGAGGAGGTGGGGTGTGATCATGTGATGACATCCCATCGCCAGCAGGATTGGTCTTGTCTGTGGCCATACTCTGGAAGGTTTAGGATTGCAAAACATAAGCAAGGTAGCCTACCAGTCTATAACAAACAAAAATATTTATTTATAATATATTTCGGTCCTATGTTGTGACAAATTAATGTTCTAGTATTCTAAATATTTCTAGATATGTTTTCCTAAGTTGTTGATCTGACCTGCATGGGCCACCACTAAAAATATGTCACGACCCAGTCCCAAATTGTTGGGTCGAATCGGATAATGCCCAGCCTGCACCGTTGTGAGACGGCGGCAGTAAGCTGTATCCAAATACAGGTAATCACAACAACACAATATATTTTGTCACAACATCTAAATTTCGAATAATAAAAACTTGTCCAACAAAATATTCAACTGATACAACTGATAAAATAAAATTGTCTTTTTTATTCAAAATCAAAACATAAAGAAAATTATCCTCTAGAAAGTTGGCTCATCGGCCCCAAGATCAACATCGTCCAATTGGGACTCTGGCAGCATAACTGGATAAAGCACCGGGTCGCAGTAGCTATTTATCAATAGCTCAGCTTCATCAAAGGAACCTATTGGGGGTGGGGGATCCAGTCAGAAAAGGAGCAAAGTACAATTATGAAAATTTAACAATTCAACTAATAATTAGAAATTTGTAGTTTAAACAGTTGAAATACTTGAACAATATTTTTCAGTAATTTTCCACAATTGAAAACAATGTGATTTGAGTATGTAATGTTTATGACCGACTTGGGTTGTACAATAGTATCCTAGTGATACGATACGGCTTATCCCCGTGTCTAAGAGGGGTAAGCTCGCACAATCAATATGCAATATGAGGGGTATTGGTCATAATACACTACACTACTCCCCCAATCCCATAATCAATACTCTAGGAGAGAGTTCCGTGTAGTAATGTGGTTTAATCATGCAATATTACAATTATTAACTAAATTGAAAAATAAACACAACCATACTTGCCTTTGTTTATGACTGGGTTTGAAGAGTCGGTTCCGGAAAAGAAAATCAGACTCGTCCTCGAAATCCTACATTGAGAATTCCGACTTAGAATAAATGAGGAAACCATATCTAGGTGTGCTAGTTACAATCTCTAGAATTTGATCCTAGTCAAATTTTATGTTGTTTTAAACAAAACACGTTTATCGATGCGATTCAAAGTTATTAATTTAACGAGGGAAAAGTCAAGTTAACATTTTTATTGGAAACTTCGCATTTTTCAATTATTTGGCAAAACTTATATTTTGTAATATATATATATATATATATATATATATATATATATATATATATATATATAAATTAGTTATTTTTCTTTTAATGAGAAAACATGAAATTTTCTAAGTTACAAACTTGAAATCTTATTATTATTATTATTTAATGTGAGAAAACTCTTATTAATTTTTCTATAAAAATAAATATTTAATTTACCATTTACGCGTTACCTACAAAACAACAATCCAGAAAAATAAAAGGAAAACTAAACTACTTATTACAGGTCCACAGAAAAATAGAAAAGAAAACTTGGACTTATGTCCTTACAATTTTTACATAAATTAATTTAATTTAAAGACGAGCTCTGAATGTCGCGAACGGTCCAACAGTAGGCTGAAGCCCTGCACCAAAATACTAACAACAGTAACCCATTCTAAAAATAATAATAAATTAAAGATAATTATTAAAATGCGTCTCAGACTTGGTCATTCAAAAACTCATGTTTTAACTAATGCCTCAACGTCCGGGTTGGCCGGTTTCGTTTACATTTAGTTAGGACCCATGGACCAATATGGTCGTCGCCCGAAAAAATACAAAAATCTATTTTAAACCAACACTCCAGAATGTAGTTTGTTTTGTAAAGATCGGGATTTGAAAATAGTTTTTAAATATATTTTTGAAAATTTGGGCAACACTTCCTCTATAATTGGGACAACCCAATCCTGGAAAAATACCAACACCCACAATATTTCAAACCACAAAACATTCCCAACTAGAAATTCCAATTTATCCAACCTAAGAGTAGGTTTATATCAAAATCACAAAAAAACTTTCCGAACTATAAAAATTCGGAAAACCCGAAATATAACTCGGAAAACCGAAAAACCACAGAACCTGCCTTAAGAAAAATGGTCACAGAGCCATTTCCGAGAAATCCGAAGAATCCAAAATTAAATTCGGAAACCGAAAACTACAGAACCATATACAGGAAAATTCGATCTTCTCTCGGAACTTCCGAGAAACCACAGAATCACAAACCACATAATTATAAAACCACAGAATCATTCCGAAGGGAATTCGAAAAATTCGAATCCACGAATGGATCCGATTCCCATAGCGAGATCGGGGATCATGTCATCATCGACACCAAAAGAGGGACACGAAGATACGAAAATATACCTCGGGTGCTCGGCTAGAGCTCTCAGATGAATAAAGAAGGAAAATTATCTGCGGACAGTAGGAACGGAACACGGATAGCAGCGGATCGAGTCCGAACTGTCACGACCCGCACCCTAGAGTAAGGGTACGAGACGTGGGTACGTCCAGCCTACGTCGCAGTGTCGGCGGTAGAACGCTGTCCTAGGTCTCATGCATCTAACAGTATAAGGCTAAGCAGTTTATACTCCCCGAATGGGGGTGACAGCAGAATGTAAACTCAATCACATCTAAGGTAGAGCATAATGGAAGATAGATAAAACATAAAATCCCAAAGAGATACAGCAGATAGAAGTCTAAGTGTCTAAGATACACCAACCCAGAAATACATCTCAAAGCTCAAATACAGTAATCCATAAAATAAATACAACTTAAGACAACTGAAAATAAGCTATAAGCAAACCCTAGCTATCTATACAACCTCTACTGTGTCTCCTCTAGGCTAGCAGGCAACCTCTAGGCTATCTGTAAAATTTATCAACAGGTCCAGTCAGGACAGGAGCAAGCACAGTACATCTCAACAAATTATAGCAGGTCAGGATATATAATCATTCTAGAGAGTAAGATACAAGATACTGAAGGACTAACATGATAAAAAGAGAGAGACTGTAAATAAATAGCTACAGTATATAGAGAACTAACAGTACTAGTGATTCAGAGCACAAGATGGTTATGTAGACGGTACGATGTTGTACACGAGTAATCTACAGAGGTTGTACACGAGTAATCTACTGGATTGAATATATAACCACTTCTATTCTCCCGCCCCAATCAATACACAAGGATCTAGTTAAGTTATGTTATTGTACACGAAGGTCATGTGAATACATGATTATACACGATTTCACACGTTTCGTACACGAATGTCACAAATACAAGGAGTACACGATGTTCACGATAAAGTACACGAACACTAATACCCGATGTATCCGATAAGGGGATAACATCGCACAACAAGATCCATATAGTACTAATCCGTGTTTTCACCGTGTCAGCATCATGTAAAGTAATCTAAAGCAGGAAAATACTCCTAATGCAGGATATGAAATGATCAGAGAATGTACTCGCCTGGTGTCTGAATGTCCAAAGTAAATATACTATCTAAGGAGAGGTATCTGGCTCCTAATCAGAACAGCACAAGTCATAACAAGTCCAAAATGGCAATATGAGGTTCTACTATGCATTCTACATGATTCTAGGTCAATCAAGACCAAAGTCAACTCTTGGTCAACTTGGTCAACCTTGAAAGTCAAACCTAGGTCAACTATGGTCAAACTAGGTCTAGCAAGTCTAAATTAGGTCAAACAAGTTATTCTAGGTCTAAACAAACTAAGTATATGCAAATCAAGTATCCAAGATAGCTACTAACTCATAGCCTAAGTCACTTGCTAAACCAAGCACAAAACTAAATCATAAGCTAACAAGGCACACAAACTTAGTCATATAATGTATATATATTATTCACATTCACATATTCATATACATAGATATATAGGAAAGCTATATATATAGGCACATACATATATATAGAGAGAGAAAGAGAGGTAAAAGAGTAAGTGAGTATGTGTATGTTTGGCATGTGTGTGAAAGGATATGTGTTAATATTCTAAAATTTAGTGATAGGTAGGTGTATGTGACATGGGATACATGATGTCAAAGGGTGTATGAATGCATGTGTGTAAAAGGTTATAGGTTAACTCAGTTTATAAAAATACATACATACATACTTACCTTGTATACATGCATACATACATTTCATGTATATTATATTTACATGATACATACATGTATACTTGTATTATATTATACTTATATTCATGCATATTAGATACTTGTATTTATATTAACATATTGCAAACATTCATTTCATTCATGCATCTATGCATTACCTACATGTTTTATACATATGCATATATTGTATATTCATATCATTTCATACATTAACATAGAGACATACAAACATGCACACATCATATATTTCATACCTTGCATTACCCTACATATCATGTTATATATTATCATTCATTCCTTTCATATATTATATTATCTTTAAGTTGAATATATCATATATGGATACAATACATTATCTTGCATGCTTGCATTCATACATTACATTCTATATTACCTATATACATGTATTTTCTCCATTCATTCATGCTTGCATCATATACTCTACATTACCATATATGTTATCATTATATATTGTATTATAATATTTATACAATATGCATTCATATCTATCATTACATATATATCTTGCATTCATATCTAGCATTCATTATATACTTTCATGCATACATTGTATATCATTCTTTCATTCATGCATTGCTCATATGCATTATACTAATTACATTCATACATGCTTGCATTCAACCATATATATACATTAATGTAAAAAGAATATATATCATATATATATATTATTTCATTCATCTAATGTATCTTGCATTACATACTCTATATTCATTTAATATCCATACTACATAGGCTCATAGGTTACACAAAATGCATATATCGTATAGTCACTCTTCTACTTAAAATCAATACTGTACCAATTGGGCATTCACTAAATTCTAGGATTAAAGTATGTTGTAGCCCTTCGTGTTAGCTTTCCGAAACTTCAAACGGATCACATTTTTGTGTCCGGAAGCTCCCGAAATCGCGAAAATACCGAAACACGTTCGTCTTTCGTACAACTGACACTCAAATAATTCTACAGAAAGTTACATAAAGAATTTGGCTTATTAAAATATATTTGGAAATCTAACTTCGATACGGTTCTTTTAAAATAAACGGGAGATAAATCGGAGTTCCAAGCTAAAAGTTATGACATTTCTAAGTTAATTTGCTTAATAAAAACGTGGATGAAAATTATGACGAATTTGACAAAAGAACACATATAGGCCAAGGTACTTGGATACAAACATAGGTATCCAAATGAAACTCATTCTAACCATCCTAACTAAGATCAATCCACTCTTTAACCATTATAAAACTGAATTTAAATATCTATTTAAACTATTATCATACATACATACATATAGGGTGTCCTAATTTGGGATCTATCAAGTAGGACACAAGACACATATCTAAAATCCTCAAGAGAGTGAATCTAAATGGGACACATGCATGAGGATAGATCCTACGGATTCAAAACTAATTTATATGCAAAGAAAATCAATTTAGAGGATGGATTTTACCTATTGGGAGTGGAATCCCAATAAAATCCTTTAGGACACGGCTCTGATACGAAGATCCCTCAAAGTGGACACTCCTCCTTGCACTTCTCTTCCAATCCTTGGTAGCATCCTTCCCTTAGAGAATGGGAATGATTGAGGGAAGGTTTGGTGAAGGAATGATTTGATTTGGAGATCAAATCAATGGGAAGGCTCTCTAAAATTGGGGAAGAACAAAAAGAAAATAAAAGAGACAAGATTGTAATGAATGAAATAAATCATTCTCTCCTAAAGGTGGCTGCCATAAAGAATCTATTAGGGCTAATGGGAAATGTCCTAATTGCCCCTCTCTAGTCTCATATGGTTAAGTCTAGACTAGGTTCAAGTTTGGGGTCAAAATGATCTAGTTTTGAGTCTCTAACTTAACCATTCTAACATAATAAAAATTAGTTTAATTAACTAACTTAATGTTGGGTCTTGTGAGCAATGCTTAACTTAATATTGGGTCCCATCTAGAGTTCAAGCTACCCGGGTCACAATACAAGTCGAAACGAGACGAAACTCAAACCCGACTAAACAAATCCAATAAAAATAATATTAAAAATATAAAATTTTCCCAAAATATTAAAATATGAAAAATGACCAAAATCATAATACATCAATTTAATTATTATTAAAAATAATCTAAAATTTACCAATTAATCAAAATCCTAAATAATTCAAAAGTCATAAAATGACCAAAAATATCCTTAGCCTAAAAAGTTGTAAATAGTCATTCTAATCACATGGTTAGGTCCCCATGGTTAGTCTCTAAGCTTAGCAAAACTAGAGATTAACTAGTTAACCATCAAAATCACAATTCAACATTTTAAATAGTTTTAAATTGATTAAAAAAATTACCAAAAATTACAACATGAGTTAAATCTTATTATCGATTAATCAAAATTATAAAAGTTCAAAATTACCCTCATTTGGAAAACTGGGTGTTACAATCCTACCCTCCTTAGAAAAATTTCGTCCTCGAAATTAAAATGTTTATACTCCTTCTAGGTCAAACCCCCACAATCAAAGTCTCAGAACTTACCTAAATCATACAATTTAAAAGAATGACATACAGGATCATGGCATACGGTGGTAGTGTAAGTCTCATCTAGGTATACTAGTTACACTAGACCAAAACAATCATAGGGTATCAAAACTTACAAGTAATCAGGGGTGTTAAACTGGAAAAGATACAGAAATAACAAATCATCAAAACTGTAAGGCAGTCTACCATCCTATATAGAAACTGGTACTTATCAGAAAATAAAATAAGATAACTACCAATTATCTATAAAGGGGTACTATTCAAAGAAAAATGAAAATCAAAAGTTAAAGAATGAAAGTCAATTGCATTGAAATTCAATCACAATATATATATATATATATATATATATATATATATATATATATATATATATATATATATATATATATATATATATATATATAGAGCGTTAGAGAGGGAAAAGCTAGCATTATGTAAAGGTTATGTGGTTAGTGTGTGTATGGGTGTATGTGGACATGTTCATAGGGTTAGATAGTAGACGTGTGTGTGTGTGTGTGAAATATACATGAAAGTGTATAGGAGGATTTGGGTTTCAAAACAATAGCTATCAAGTTACACTACTCATGGCATATTGGTTAAACAATATACAATGCACAACCTATTTACTCATAACATGCATGGCTAACCATATATATACATATATCTATATGTATAGAGAGGTAGAGATTTAGTTATGTATCTATATACATTATAACATGTATACATAAACTATATATATATATATATATATATATATATATATTTATATATATATATATATATATATATATATATATATGAACATAACATAGAGATGAAGGGTTAGGTTTACATGGCAGTTGTGAACATTAGTGTAGAGTGTCAAGAGTACAGGGGTTATAACTTAAAATGAAGGGTTCAATCATTCAGTTCAGTTTAACATTACATATTAAATCTAAAATTGAACTAAATATTTAAAATCAATGTGAAAATGTTAACATGTATTCAGTTTTAGGATTTTGGAGAAATTCGAACATCAAACCAATCCAATATTTATCACAACCTAACATGTAAAAATATAAAACCTAACATTATATCCCTACATACAACAATATATATACCTCAAAATATTACATTTAAAAACATCAATTTGAACTAATATTTAAAATCCAGTATTAAGGGTTAATATGCACACAGTCTCAGATTTGACAAGCTCAAACACAAAACTCAACCAATTTTTTTAAGAATTGAAACCTTGTGTATAAGTGTAATGCCTGTTGTTCGTATTACGTATTTGGAATACGTATACGTATTTTATCTTGTATTTGCATATCTCCTTGGTTTGGCTTGGCTTGGCTTGTTTACTCTCGGTTTGGGTTGGCTTGGTTCGGCCGGCCCAATGCTTGGTTCATCATGGGCCAAGGGTGGAACACCTTAGCCTATGCTTCTCCTTCATTTCCACCACAACCCCCTCTTTATTATCCCCACCAACCTTCTCTCTCCTCCATAATTCTCATTTACTTCTCCTTCCCCTACCATTACTCTTCTCCACCAACCAAGAACACCATAGGCAAGTGCAACTTGCTTCCACAAGAGAACTCTTTTTGATGGTTTCATTAGCTTCTCCTCATGATTCTAAACCACATTAGAACTTGTCATTTTCCCTTTTTAGGCTTTAATTTTTGTAGATCTAGAAATTAGTTACTTTCGGATTTTGGTGGTTTTGATCTATTAAACTTCCTTGTTTTCAAGTTTTGATGGTTCCATGTTGTGGAAAATTTCATTCTACCCAATTTTGACCTTTGGAAAGTTGGATTCGGACTTATTTTGACCAAGATTTGGACAATTGAAGCTTAGATTCAACTTTAGAGTTCTTGCTGTTCTTGCCATTTGGAGAAGACAGTGAACAGTGAGCTAGCTTTTGAGCTTACGCCACTGAGCTGTACGCTGCTCTTTAGCGAGCGTATGCTAACTTGTGTACGCTGCTCTTTAGCGAGCGTACGCTAACTTGTGTACGCTGCTCTTTAGCGAGCGTGCGCTAAGTTGTGTACGCTGTTCTTTAGCGAGCGTACGCTAACTTGTGTACGCTGCTCTTTAGCGAGCGTACGCTGACTTGTGTACGCTGCTCTTTAGCGAGCGTACGCTGACTTGTGTACGCTGCTCTTTAGCGAGCGTACGCTGACTTGTGTACGCTGCTCTTTAGCGAGCGTACGCTTGCCTTGATACGCTGCCTATTGGTAGCGTGTCTTGAGCGTACGCTAGCTTGAGCGTACGCTGACCTGTAGCTTGAGCGTGCCCTTGTGTACGCTGACCCTTGCGTACGCTCCCCATTGGAAGTGTTTGGAACCTTTGGTACGCTAGCTCGAGCGTACGCAGACCTGAGCGTACGCTAGCCTGAGCGTAGCCTGGCTTGAGCGTAGCCTGATTACCCTTGATCTTCTATAGCCCTGTATATTGATATTTTATTAGATATTTAACGTCCATTTTATATCCTTACGTCTTTTGTCATGAACTTGATAATCATGGATTTGTTTAATATGTTTGAAAATGATACCTGAGCATGACACGATAGTGACCCATAGTGGTGCACTCCTGACATAATGACTTGACATGACCTGATAGTGGCCCGTCGTGGCGCACTCCTGACAAGTACACTTGACATGATAAACCTGACATATTATATCTTGATAAGCTGTTGCGACGGCTACCTGACGTGACATGACATGTATAAATAATCTGGACACCGTGGGCGATTGTGCTTGTACAAATAATCCAGTCCTGTCTTGCATCATGTCTAGGAGGGGTCTCCTGAGTACCACGGTCAGGAGTACCTACTAAAATGGACTAAGGTTAACAACTAGATTAATACATTAGTCATGAAGAGATTTTCCAGCTACAGGCAATCCCGTTACTTGGGCGCGCTTGGGATCTGTAGCCTGCCGTCGAGTAGGACACATTTCCAGCACACTGTCATGTGTTGCATCCTTTAAACTGCTTAAGGATACATGCGTTTCTTGGACGATGTACCCACCTGAATTCAACCCTAATCTCTCGACCTGGGTGACCTGGATGGTCTGCAGGGCTTGTGGCTGTGGAATAATCTCACTGCATCTTTTTAGTAATTAGGCTTGTGACAACCCTAGTTAGTTAAAGTATCAAGCCGTAATTCTTGCTTGGCCGTGAAGTGATTGGATGGAGTCTAACCAGTCTAGTCTTGCCCTGACCCTGTTCCAGACTATTGAATGACCAGAATGCTTGTATTTATTTTACCGATAAATGGTGAGAATTCCAAGTTCTGTTCAGACGAAGGGTTACAACCCCGGTCCTTGTTTGGTTTACGGGTTGTAGCCTGGCTATCTGAATAGTACCATGGTTATCTCGTCGTATATCATCCTGATATGTTTCCTTTTATTCCAGTCCTTATTTTTATTTATATTTATATCTTGTGCTGATTGCTGGTTTTAGTTCTTTTGTGAAGCCTCCTTTGTGGCACTTGCTCTTTCTGGGGTCTGACCCAGCTGGTTTTGTGTGGCCAGATTTTGGAGCAACTCCAGAGGATCTACCGACTTTTCAGCCAGATGGTGGCCACTAGACGGAACCCTGGCAACGAGTGGGTTATTTTTGGCTCTCCCGCTCTATTGTAAAAATATTCTTTTGAGGCGTTTAGCCGACGAGCACCTGTTTAGCTCGATTGCACTTACTTACTGTCTGCCTACGGGCTGTAACATGATTGACAAATCCTAGGGTTGATCATGTATGACTAAACTCTTGCTAGTCCTAACATTTTGTAACGATTAGCTTCATGATCAGCTGAATATGTAATATTTGGGACGCCTTATTATTGTATATTTAATGATCATACATCTTGTGACTCTTACTTACTTGTTTATGATTGAGACACTAGGCTTGTTCATGACCTTAAGAGACTGTTGGCTTGTAGATAAACCCTCATGTATCCTAGACAGCCGTGACCGTATAGCGAGATGGAATCCATTTCAATATACGTAGCTGGCTATGTCTGCCCCCGCTCCCCAGTATTCTGGTTCTGGGGCGTGACATGGTTTAAGTGGTGGCCCATTCAGGTCTTGTAAATCAAGATATGTGAGGGTTTACCGAATAGATGTCTCAATCAGTATTCGTCCTTGATCTCTGTTCGTATCCTCTGAATCCCTGAATTTTGTCCTGATCATATGCTTGTATCGTTGCTCTGTCCTGGTCCTTCCTTATTGTTTCCTCTGTCGTCTTCTTCAGCGGCATAGTACCTGACCCGGCCGATCAGCAAGGCGGAGCACCTCCCGCGGACCAGCAGCAACCTGGAGATCAAGCCCAGCATTCCGGAGTAGCCTCCAAAGTCGTGCCTTCTGGCGGAGAGCCACCAGTCTAGCCAGTTCAACCTGTAGAACATGATGACGGCACTTTGGTAGGACTCGTCAGGACCTTGATAGCTTCCCAAGACCGGCGTGGAGATGCCTTGCACCAGGCAGTGACGGATGCTTTGACCCGGGGTGGTCATCAGGGTAACAGCGCTGCCAACAGCTTCAAGCGCTTGAACCCTCCATTCTTCGACGGTAGTGAAGATGCTATCGCGGCAGATGTATGGCTTCAAGACACAGAAGTGATTCTAGAAGCAGCCAGGACCCCAGAGAACGAGAAGGTGGCAGTTGTGCGCCTACAGCTATTAGATCTTGCCCGCAGCTGGTGGGCAGCGCAGGCCGTTGGATTAGCAGCCCCCATTGCTTGGGCAGTATTCCGGGAGAGATTCCAGACCAAGTATTTTGATGCTGTAGCTCGGTACGATCTACAGACGAGGTTCACAAATCTGAAGCAAGAAGACAGGACGGTCGACGGATATACGGCCGAGTTTTCCAGACTCAGTCGGTTTGCTCCCACCTTGGTGGCAACCGAGTATGATAGAGCCCAGCGGTTCCAGCAGGGACTTCACCTGGAGATCTTGTTGGCAGTCGAGCAGTTTGAGCATCAGACTTTTGATGCAGTCTTGAGAGCAGCCCGGAGGCATGAGTATACCTCCCAGAGGATTGTGGATAGGGCCGGAGGTCGGAAGGGATCTCACAGCCAGATGAATCAGTCTTCAGCACCAGCACCGGCAGCCAGGGCCTTGACTATTGGGGCTCCGAGGCGAACAGCCTTAGTGACGTCGGTTCAGTATTCAACTCCGACGCACCCTCAGCAGCAGCAGAAGCAGAAGCAATCTTTCGCAGTGGGTTGTTCTCATTGTAGGAAGCCAGGCCATGTGGTGGCAGAATATCGCAGGGCACAGGGATTGTGTCTGGCTTGTGGAGCACCAGACCATTGGATTGGATCCTGTCCGAACAGGGGTGGTTCATCATCGTCCAACCTTTCTAGTTCTTCGGTGAGAGGACCAGCACCGGTCCAACAGCAGCAGTATCCATTGACGAGGCCCTTGCCGCCTCAGTCCCAGGCATTTCAGCAACAGAGCCCCCAGCAGTATGCGCAAGCCCAGGCCTTGAGTCAGAATAGGCAGCGAGGAATTCAGCAGAGGGGACCAGCACCCCGAGGGCATGGTCAGGCTATGGTGATGACCATGGAGGAAGGATTGGCACCAGGAGAGGTAGTGGCAGGTACTATTCTTGTCAACTCCTTTCCAGCTTCAGCTTTATTTGATTCTGGTGCATCCCATTCATTTATGTCTGCACGATTCGCGACACGGGTAGGATTGGAGCCCGAGTCATTATCAGTAAGGCTCAATATACTTACTGGTAACGGACTTGTGGGAGTAGATAGGGTGTTTTCCTCGTGTCGAATCATAGTTAGCGACAGGGAATTTCCCGCTAGATTGATAGAATTCCCGATGGCCGATTATGATGTGGTCTTAGGGATGGATTGGTTGAGGAACCAGTATACTAGGATAGACTGCCATATTGGTAGGATTGTTTTTAGCATTCCAGGAGAGCCAGAGTTTTCTTTCTCTCGAGGCGAGGTTGAGCCTTCTCCTCTGATATTACGGATGGCAGTAGCAGCAGTTCAGTTGCCCAGGATAGTCGAGGGGTTCCCAGATATTTTTCCAGAGGAGCTTCCAGGTATGCCTCCGGAGCGGGAGATCGAGTTCACTATAGACTTGATTTCCGGGACAGCCCCAGTGTCAGAGAGAGTCTACAGGATGGCGCCGTCAGAGTTGGAGATATTATACAAGATGATTGAAGAACTCAGAACCAAGGGATTCATTCGTGTTAGTGGATCGTCTTGGGGAGCCCCGATGCTTCTTGTGAAAAAGAAGGATGGTACGTCCAGGTTATGTATTGATTATCGTACCTTGAACTCAGTGACAATCAAGAACAGATACCCTATTCCGTGGATAGATGACTTGTTTGATCAACTCAAGGGGGCATCAGTATTCTCGAAGATTGACTTGCCCTCAGGATATCACCAGATCAGAGTCAGAGAGCAGGACATCCCGAAGACAGCTTTTAGATCAAGATATGGGCATTGGGAGTTCCTTGTTATGCCTTTTGGAGCAACTAATGCGCCGGCAGTATTCATGGACCTCATGAATCGCATCTTCATGCCTTACTTGGATCAGTTTGTGATCGTGTTCTTAGATGACATCCTGGTCTACAGCAAAAGTGAGGCGGAGCATGAGCAGCATCTCCGTATAGTTCTTCAGATCCTCAGAGAGCACCAGTTATATGCCAAGTTTAGTAAATACGAGTTCTGGCTCGATCGTATTTCGTACTTGGGTCATATCATCACTCGAGGAGGAGTAGAAGTGGATCCTGTCACGCCCCAGAACCAGAATACTGGAGAGCGGGGGCAGACATAGCCAGCTACGTATATGAAATGGAATCCATCTCGCTATACGGTCACGGCTGTCTAGATACATGAGGGTTTATCTACAAGCCAGCAGTCTCTTAAGGTCATGAACAAGCCTATTGTCTCAATCACAAGCAGTAAGTAAAAGTTACAAGATGTATGATCATTAAATATACAATAGTAAGGCGTCCCAAACATTACATATTCAGCTGATCATGAAGCTAGTCGTTACAAAATGTCAGGACTAGCAAGAGTTTAGTCATACATGATCAACCCTAGGATCTGTCAATCATGTTACAGCCCGTAGGCAGACAATAAATAAAAGTACAATCGAGCTAAACAGGTGCTCGTCGGCTAAACGCCTCAAAAAAATATTTTTACAATAAAGTGGGAGATCAAAAATAAACCCACTCGTTGCCAGGGTTCCGTCTAGTGGCCACCATCTGGCTGGAAGGTCGGTAGATCCTCTGGAGCTGCTCCGAAATCTGGCCACACAAAACCAGCTGGGTCAGACCCCAGAAAGAGCAAGTGCCACAAAGGAAGCTTCACTTAGGAACTAAAACCAGCAATCAGCACAAGAGTATAAATAAAAGTAAGAACTGGAATAAAGTAAGCACTGGAATTAAAGAAAAATACATCAGGATGATATACGATGAGATAACCATGGGACTATTCAGATAACCAGGTTACAACCCGTAAACCAAACAAGGACCGGGGTTGTAACCCTTCGTCTGAGCAGAACTTGGAATTCTTACCATTTATCGGTAAAATAAATACAAGCATTCTAGTCACGCAGTAATCTGGAACAAGATCAGGGCAGACTAGACTGGTTAGACTTCATCCAATCATATCACGGCCAAGCAAGAACTACGGCTTGATACTTTAACTAACTAGGTTGTCACAAGCCTAATTACTAACAAGATGCAGTGAGATTATTCCACAGCCACAAGCCCTGCAGACCATCCAGGTTACCCAGGTCGAAATATTAGGGTTGAATTCAGGTGGGTACACCGTCCAGGAAATGTATGTATCCTTAAGTAGCTTGAAGGGTGCAACACATGACAGTGTGCTGGAAATGTGCCCTACTCGACGGCAGGCTACAGATCCCAAGCGCGCCCAGGTAACGGGATTGCCTGTAGCTGGGAAATCTCTTCATGACCTACTGTATTAATCTAGTTATTAGCCTTAGTCCATTTCAGTAGGTACTCCTGACCGTGGTACTCAGGAGTCCCTTCCTAGACATGATGCAAGACAGGACTGGATTATTTGTACAAGCACAATCGCCCACGGTGTCCAGGATTCATTGTACAGGTCATGTCATGTCAGGTAGGCGTCGCAACAACTACTCAAGATATATCATGTCAGGTTATCATATCAAGTGTACTTGTCAGGAGTGCACCACGGCGGGCCACTATCATGTCATGTCAGGTTACTCATGTCAGGAGTGCACCTCTACGGGTCACAATCGTGTCAAGTTTAGTTATTAATTCCAAGCATGTTACATCAATTCAGGATTATCAAGTTCAGGACAAAAGGCGTAAGGATATAAAACGGGCGTAAAATGCCTAATAAAGGAGTTACAAAACATGAGCAAATAATGATAAATAATAGTACACAAGAACATGAGAAAGTCATGCGGCTCAGTCATATGCGGCCAGGAAGGAGGGGGCACAAGCGGTTCTCAGGAAAGAAAACCCATGCGGCTGGCGGGATGGGTTCATGCGGCTGCAGAGCAAGGATCCATGCGGCTCGAAAAGAAGCAACCCATGCGGCTCAAATTAGAAAGGGGGGTCTTCATGCGGCTCGGACAGACCTAAGTCCATGCGGCCCAAAATAGCAAAACCCATGCGACTGGGTCAATGCGATTGCTCATGCGGCTGGAAGGGGGACAGTTGCATGCGCGGCTGGGGGTGACGGTGCATACGCGGTTAGCGAGAAGAGTGGGGACTTCATGGGGATGGATCCATGCGGCTGGCTGACCAATCAGGTTCATGCGGCCGGGAGGAGTTCTCATGCGGCTGGGTCAAGTGAAGTCCCATGCGGCCAGGAAGAAGTGAGGGCGCATGAGGCTAAGTTAGAGCATTCATGCGGCTGGGAGCAGCGGGGTCCTCATGCGGCTGGCGGGATGGGCGCATATGCGGCTCGGGAGCAAGGTCCTAGGCAGCCATGCTATCCATACGCCTATGCGGCTAGGAGACAATGGGGTGCATGCGGCTAAGTTACACTTGCCGCATGAACTAGTCATGCGGTCAAGTCAAGCCCATGCGCCAGGGAGAATACTTGCCGCATGAAATGTTCATGCGGTCAAGTCAGGATACAGTTCTTCTTCTCCAAACTTCTGAGAAGGAGAACTCCATGAGAGCCAAGTTCTCAAGCTCCACAACTCCATCATCCGGGGCCCAAATCCGAACTTCCTTAGGTCAAAATGGGGTAGAACGAGCTACTCTACAACATGGAACCTTCAAAACTCAGAAATAACAGGATTAAATAGATCAAAACCCCAAAAATCTGAAAATGAAATAAATATAGATCTACAAGGATCTAGCCATGGAAAGTGAAAATGCCAAGTTCTAAAGTGCTTTAAAATGCAGTAAGGAAGAGAATGGAGTAATGAAATCAGAGTTCCTCCATGAAGCAAGTTACACTTGCCTAGACCTCTCTCTTCTCTCTCTGGTAGATAGGGAGTAATGGGGAAGAAGAAGATGATTAATGAAGAGAGATAATAGAGAGAAAGGATTAATAAATACAATGGTGGTGGTAGGTAGGGGTTCACATTGGTTCATATTGAACCAAAGAAAACCGAGCCAAGCCGAACCAAGCCAAGAAATAACCAAGCCAAGATGCAAGCTAAACAAGGAATCATGCAAATAGAGAATAAAATACGTACACGTATTCTAGAAATACGTAATACGGACCACAAGCATTACAACTCTACCCACCTTAAAAGAATTTCGTCCTCGGAATTTAATCAAGAGGCTAGAGGAGCAAAGACAAGCTACATTAATCACATGCAAGCTATAACTAGGCAGACAATCACTCATTCAAGCAAGGAATCGAAGGCATGAGGCATAAGAAAGATATTATACCTCACGAGTCAAACAAGTCGAGATATCGCGATCGGATATCATCCTCACGCTCCCATGTTGACTCCCCCAAAGAGTGATGACCCCAAGCAACTTGGACTAACTTGATAGTCTTGTTCTTGAGGATCTTCTCTCTTTGGTCCAATATAGACACGGGCCTCTCCTCATACGAAAGGTTGGTACCAACAACCAATTCCGAATGATCCAGGATGTGGCTCGGGTCCGGGATATACCGTCGTAATTGGGATACATGGAACACGTCATGCACCTCGCTTAGCGACGGCGGAAGAGCGAGACGATAGGATACATCTCCAACTCGCTCCAGAATATCAAACGGTCCAATATACCTAGGACTAAGCTTTCCCCGGACGCCGAAACGAATGACGCCACGGTTAGGCGAAATCCTCAGGAATACATGATCGCCGACCGAAAACTCGAGAGGACGCCGATGAGAATCGGCCCAATGGCGCTGGCGATCTTGGGCAACTCGAAGATGATCTCGGACCCTCCTGACCACCTCAACTGTCTGAGCGATCATTTCTGGACCAAGCATTTGTCTCTCTCCAACATCATCCCAGGCTAGCGGGGATCTGCACTTCCTACCATACAGTGTCTCGAACGGTGCCATCTGGATACTGGCCTGGAAACTGTTGTTGTACGAGAATTCCACCAGGTGCAAGTGATCTTCCCATGAACCACCGAAGTCAAGTGTGCAAGATCGCAACATGTCTTCAAGAGTCTGGATCGTACGCTCCGACTGACCATCTGTCTGCGGATGATATGCTGAACTGAACTGGAGACGAGTTCCCAAACTCTCCTGCAGGCTACGCCAAAAGTGCGACGTAAACCTTGAATCTCTGTCCGAGGTGATACTGACTGGCACTCCGTACAACCTGACAATCTGCCTGAGGTACATCTCCGCTAGCTGAGCCGTCGACTGACCAACTCTGAATGGGAGGAAGTGAGCTACCTTCGTGAGCCGATCAACTATAACCCAGATAGCATCTCGACCAGCTGGGGATCTAGGTAATCCAGTCACAAAATCCATGGTCACATGCTCCCACTTCCATTCTGGAATCGGCAAGGGCTGAAAAAGTCCGGCCGGTCTCTGATGTTCGGCTTTAACTTGTTGGCAAACCAAACACCGAGAGACAAACCGAGCTATCTTTCGCTTCATGCCATTCCACCAGAAGTGCTGACGGATATCTCGGTACATCTTCGTACTGCCAGGATGGATGAAATACTGAGAACTGTGCACCTCTGACATGATCTCCTGCCGGATATCTCCACTGGGTACACAAAGACGCTTCCCATGTCAAAGTGTACCGTCCTCATGAATGCATAACTCTGGTCTTCGTCCTGCCTCACACTCTGCTCTGAGTCACTGAAGCTTGGAATCTGCTGACTGCGCCACCCGGATCCTCTCGACTATAGTAGACTGAACTTGCATGCTGGCCATCAATGCTACACTGGAAGGGAGAACAACTTCAATACCCATCTTCTGAAGATCTGCTAACAGCTCTGGTTGTGCCGTTAGGAAATAAACTCCGGCTCTCCTGCTCAAAGCATCTGCAACAACATTGGCCTTCCCAGGATGATACTGCAGATTGACATCATAATCCACAAGAAGCTCCAGCCACCTTCTCTGACGCATGTTAAGATCCTTTTGAGTGAAAACATACTTCAGGCTCTTGTGGTCGGTGAAAATCTCCACCCTATCTCCATACAAATAGTGCCTCCACAACTTAAGCACAAACACTACTGCTACCAGCTCCAAGTCATGGGTTGGATAATTCCTTTCATGATCATGAAGTTGTCGTGATGCATAAGCTATTACCTTCCCATGCTGCATCAGAACACATCCTAAACCTCTGCCCGAAGCATCACAATACACTGAGAATCTTCCGGTCCCATCTGGAAGTGTGAGAATAGGAGCTGTTATCAGGCCTCGCTTCAACTGCTCAAAAGACCTCTGACACTCTGCCGTCCAAGCAAACTGCGCATCCTTGCGGGTCAACTGCGTCAATGGCGCTGATATCCGAGCAAAATCCGAAACAAACCGCCGGTAGTAGCCGGCCAATCCAAGAAAACTACGAACCTCTGCAACTGTGCTGGGCACTGGCCATGACTCAATAGCCACAATCTTCTGGGGATCCACTTCTACTCCTCCTCTGGTGATGATATGACCCAAGTACGAAATGCGATCGAGCCAGAACTCGCATTTACTGAACTTGGCATATAACTGGTGCTCCCTGAGAATCTGAAGAACAACTCTGAGATGCTGCTCATGCTCCGCCTCACTCTTGCTGTAGACCAAGATGTCATCCAAGAACACAATCACGAACTGATCCAAGTAAGGCATGAAGATACGATTCATGAGGTCCATGAATACTGCCGGCACATTGGTTGCTCCAAAAGGCATAACAAGGAACTCCCAATGCCCATATCTCGATCTAAAAGCTGTCTTTGGGATGTCCTGCTCTCGGACTCTGATCTGGTGATATCCTGAGCGCAAATCAATCTTCGAGAATACTGAAGCCCCCTTGAGTTGATCAAACAAGTCATCTATCCTCGGGAGAGGGTATCTGTTCTTGATTGTCACTGAGTTCAAGGTACGATAATCAACACATAACCTGGACGTACCATCCTTCTTTTTTACAAGAAGCATCGGGGCTTCCCAAGGCGATCCACTAGCACGAATGAATCCCTTGGCTCGAAGTTCTTCAATCATCTTGTACAAGATCTCCAACTCTGACGGTGCCATTCTGTAGACTCTCTCTGATACTGGAGCTGTCCCGGGAATCAAGTATATAGTGAACTCGATCTCCCGCTCCGGAGGCATACCTGGTAGCTCTTCTGGGAAAACATTTGGGAACTCATCTACTATCCTGGGCAACTGCACTGCTGCTACTGCCATCCGCAATATCGGAGGAGAAGGCTCAACTTCACCTCGGGAAAAGGAAAACTCTGGCTCGCCTGGAATGCTAAAAACAACCCTGCCGATATGGCAGTCTATTCTAGCATACTGGTTCCTCAACCAATCCATCCCTAGGACCACATCATAATCGGCCATCGGGAACTCTATCAATCTAGCGGGGAATTCTCTACCGCTAACTATGATCCGACACGAGGAAAACACTCTATCTACTCCCACAAGTCCGTTACCAGTAAGTATATTGAGCCTTACTGATAATGACTCGGGCTCCAATCCTACCCGTGTCGCGAATCGTGCAGACATAAAAGAATACGATGCACCAGAATCAAATAAAGCTGAAGCTGGAAAGGAGTTGACGAGAATAGTACCTGTCACTACCTCACCTGGTGCCAATTCTTCCTCTGCGGTCATCACCATAGCCTGACCGTGCCCTCGGGGTACTGGTCCCCTCTGCTGAAATCCTTGCTGCCTGTTCTGACTCAAGGCTTGGGCTTGAACATACTGCTGGGGGTTCTGCTGCTGGAACATCTGGGACTGAGGCGGCAAGGGCCTCGGCAACGGATACTGCTGCTGGACTGGAACTGGGGCTGGTCCTCTCACCGAAGAGCTAGAAAGGTTGGACGATGATGAACCACCCCTATTCGGACATGATCCAACCCTATGGTCTGGTGCTCCACAAGCCAGGCACAATCCCTGCGCCCTGCGACATTCTATCACCACATGGCCTGGCTTCCCACAATGAGAACATCCCACTGCGGAAGACTGCTTCTGCTTCTGCTGCTGCTGAGGGTGCGTCGGAGTTGAATGCTGAACCGACGTCACGGAGGCCGCTCGCCTCGGAGCTCCAATAGTCAAAGCCCTGGCTGCCGGGGCTGGGGCTGAAGACTGATTCATCTGGCCGTGAGATCTCTTCCGACCTTCGACCCTATCCACAATCCTCTGGGAGGTATACTCATGCCTCCGGGCTGCTCTCAAGACTGCATCAAAAGTCTGATGCTCAAACTGCTCAACTGCTAACAAGATCTCCAGGTGAAGCCCCTGCTGGAATCGCTGGGCTAGATCATACTCGGTTGCCACCAAGGTGGGAGCAAACCGACTGAGTCTCGAAAACTCGGTCGCATATCCGTCGACCGTCCTGCCTCCTTGCTTCAAGTTAGTGAATTGGGTCTGCAGATCATACCTAGCTACAGCATCAAAATACTTGGTCTGGAATCTTTCTCTGAATACCGCCCAAGCAATGGGTGCTGCTAATCCAACGGCCTGAGCTGCCCACCAGCTGCGGGCAAGATCTAACAACTGCAGGCGCACAACTGCCACCTTCTCGTTCTCTGGAGTCCTGGCTGCTTCTAGAACCACCTCTGTGTCCTGAAGCCATGCATCTGCCGCGATAGCATCTTCACTACCGTCGAAGAATGGAGGGTTCAAGCGCTTGAAGCTGTTGGCCGCACTGTTTCCTGGATGACCTCCTCTGGTCAAAGCATCTGCCACTGCCTATTGCAAGGCGTCTCCTCGACGATCTTGGGAAGCTATCAAGGTCCTGATGAGTCCTACCAAAGTGCCATCATCAGGCTCTGCAGGCTGAACGGGCTGAACTGGTGGCTCTCCGCCAGAAGGCACGACTCTGGAGGCTACCCCGGAATGCTGGGCTTGATCTCCGGGTTGCTGCTGGTCCGCGGGAGGTGCTCCGCCTTGCTGGTCGGTAGGACCACGAATAATGCCGCTGAAAAAGACGACATAGGGAACAATAAGGAAGGACCAGGACAGATCAACGATACAAGCATATGATCAGGACAAGAATCCAGGGATTCAGAAGATACGAGCAGAGATCAAGGACGAATACCGATTGAGACATCTATTCGGTAAACCCTCACATATCTTGATTTATAAGACCTGCATGGGCCACCACTTAAACCATGTCACGCCCCAGAACCAGAATACTGGAGAGCGGGGGCAGACATAGCCAGATACGTATATGAAATGGAATCCATCTCGCTATACGGTCATGGCTGTCTAGATACATGAGGGTTTATCTACAAGCCAGCAGTCTCTTAAGGTCATGAACAAGCCTATTGTCTCAATCACAAGCAGTAAGTAAAAGTTATAAGATGTATGATCATTAAATATACAATAGTAAGGCATCCCAAACATTACATATTCAGCTGATCATGAAGCTAGTCGTTACAAAATGTCAGGACTAGCAAGAGTTTAGTCATACATGATCAACCCTAGGATCTGTCAATCATGTTACAGCCCGTAGGCAGACAGTCAATAAAAGTACAATCGAGCTAAACAGGTGCTCGTCGGCTAAACGCCTCAAAAGAATATTTTTACAATAAAGTGGGAGATCAAAAATAAACCCACTCGTTGCCAGGGTTCCGTCTAGTGGCCACCATCTGGCTGGAAGGTCGGTAGATCCTCTGGAGCTGCTCCAAAATCTGGCCACACAAAACCAGCTGGGTCAGACCCCAGAAAGAGCAAGTGCCACAAAGGAAGCTTTACTTAGGAACTAAAACCAGCAATCAGCACAAGAGTATAAATAAAAGTAAGAACTGGAATAAAGTAAGCACTGGAATTAAAGAAAAATACATCAGGATGATATACGATGAGATAACCATAGGACTATTCAGATAACCAGGTTACAACCCGTAAACCAAACAAGGACCGGGGTTGTAACCCTTCGTCTGAGCAGAACTTGGAATTCTCACCATTTATCGGTAAAATAAATACAAGCATTCTAGTCAGGCAGTAATCTGGAACAAGATCAGGGCAGACTAGACTGGTTAGACTTCATCCAATCATATCACGGCCAAACAAGAACTACGGCTTGATACTTTAACTAACTAGGGTTGTCACAAGCCTAATTACTAACAAGATGCAGTGAGATTATTCCACAGCCACAAGCCCTGCAGACCATCCAGGTTACCCAGGTCGAAATATTAGGGTTGAATTCAGGTGGGTACACCGTCCAGGAAACGTATGTACCCTTAAGTAGCTTGAAGGGTGCAACACATGACAGTGTGCTGGAAATATGCCCTATTCGATGGCAGGCTACAGATCCCAAGCGCGCCCAGGTAACGGGATTGCCTGTAGCTGGGAAATCTCTTCATGACCTACTGTATTAATCTAGTTATTAGCCTTAGTCCATTTCAGTAGGTACTCCTGACCGTGGTACTCAGGAGTCCCTTCCTAGACATAATGCAAGACAGGACTGGATTATTTGTACAAGCACAATCGCCCACGGTGTCCAGGATTCATTGTACAGGTCATGTCATGTCAGGTAGGTATCGCAACAACTACTCAAGATATATCATGTCAGGTTATCATATCATAAGTGTACTTGTCAGGAGTGCGCCACGGCGGGCCACTATCATGTCATGTCAGGTTACTCATGTCAGGAGTGCACCTCTACGGGTCACAATCGTGTCAAGTTTAGTTATTAATTCCAAGCATGTTACATCAATTCAGGATTATCAAGTTCAGGACAAGAGGCGTAAAGATATAAAACGGGCGTAAAATGCCTAATAAAGGAGTTATAAAACATGAGCAAATAATGATAAATAATAGTACACAAGAACATGAGAAAGTCATGCGGCTCAGTCATATGCGGCCAGGAAGGAGGGGGCACAAGCGGTTCTCAGGAAAGGAAACCCATACGGCTGGCGGGATGGGTTCATGCGGCTGCAGAGCAAGGATCCATGCGGCTCGAGAAGAAGCAACCCATGCGGCTCAAATTAGAAAGGGGGGTCTTCATGCGGCTCGGACAGACCTAAGTCCATGCGGCCCAAAATAGCAAAACCCATGCGGCTGGGTCAATGCGATTGCTCATGCGGCTGGGAGGGGGACAGTTGCATGCGCGGCTGGGGGTGACAGTACATACGCGGTTAGCGGGAAGAGTGGGGACTTCATGGGGATGGATCCATGCGGCTGGCTGACCAATCAGGTTCATGCGGCCGGGAGGAGTTCTCATGCGGCTGGGTCAAGTGAAGTCCCATACGGCCAGGAAGAAGTGAGGGCGCATGAGGCTAAGTTAGAGCATTCATGCGGCTGGGAGCAGCGGGGTCCTCATGCGGCTGACGGGATGGGCGCATATGCGGCTCGGGAGCAAGGTCCTAGGCAGCCATGCTATCCATACGCCTATGCGGCTAGGAGACAATGGGGTGCATGCGGCTAAGTTACACTTGCCGCATGAACTAGTCATGCGGTCAAGTCAAGCCCATGCGCCAGGGAGAATACTTGCCGCATGAAATGTTCATGCGGTCAAGTCAGGATACAGTTCTTCTTCCCCAAACTTTTGAGAAGGAGAACTCCATGAGAGCCAAGTTCTCAAGCTCCACAACTCCATCATCCGGGGCCCAAATCCGAACTTCCTTAGGTCAAAATGGGGTAGAACGAGCTACTCTACAACATGGAACCTTCAAAACTCAGAAATAACAAGATTAAATAGATCAAAATCCTAAAAATCCAAAAATGAAACAAATATAGATCTACAAGGATCTAGCCATGGAAAGTGAAAATGCCAAGTTCTAAAGTGCTTTAAAATGCAGTAAGGAAGAGAATGGAGTAATGAAATCAGAGTTCCTCTATGAAGCAAGTTGCACTTGCCTAGACCTCTCTCTTCTCTCTCTGGTAGGTAGGGCGTAATGGGGAAGAAGAAGATGATTAATGAAGAGAGAGAATAGAGAGAAAGGATTAATAAATACAATGGTGGTGGTAGGTAGGGGTTCACATTGGTTCATATTGAACCAAAAAAACCGAGCCAAGCCGAACCAAGCCAAGAAATAACCAAGCCAAGATGCAAGCTAAATAAGGAATCATGCAAATACAGAATAAAATACGTACACGTATTCTTGAAATACGTAATACGGACCACAAGCATTACAGATCCCCAAAAGATTGTGGCTATTGAGTCATGGCCAGTGCCCAGCACAGTTGCAGAAGTTCGCAGTTTCCTCGGATTGGCTGGCTATTACCGGCGATTTGTTTCAGACTTTGCTCGAATTTCAGCGCCATTGACGCAGTTGACCCACAAGGATGTGCAGTTTGCTTGGACAGCAGAGTGTCAGAGTTCTTTTGAGCAGTTGAAGCGACGATTGATAACAGCTCCTATTTTCACGCTTCCAGATGGAACCGGAGGATTTTTAGTGTATTGTGATGCTTCAGGCAGAGGTTTAGGATGTGTTCTGATGCAGCATGGGAAGGTAATAGCTTATGCGTCACGACAACTTCATGATCATGAGAGGAATTACCCAACCCATGACTTGGAGCTGGCAGTAGTGGTGTTTGCACTTAAGTTGTGGAGGCACAACTTGTACGGAGATAGGGTAGATATTTTCACCGACCACAAGAGCCTAAAGTATGTTTTCACCCAGAAGGATCTTAACATGCGTCAGAGAAGGTGGCTGGAGCTTCTTGTGGATTATGATGTCAACCTGCAGTATCATCCTGGGAAGGCCAATGTCGTAGCAGATGCATTGAGCAGAAGAGCCGGAGCTTATTTCCTAACAGCACAACCGGAGCTGTTAGCAGATCTTCAGAAGATGGGTATTGAAGTTGTTCTCCCTTCCAGTGTGGCATTGATGGCCAGCATGCAAGTTCAGTCCACTATAGTCGAGAGGATCCGGATGGCGCAGTCGGCAGATTCCAAGCTTCAGCGACTCAGAGCAGAGTGTGAAGCAGGACGAAGACCAGAGTTATGTATTCATGAGGATGGTACACTTAGGCATGGTAAGCAACTTTGTGTACCCAGTGGAGATATCAGACAGGAGATCATGTCAGAGGCGCACAGTTCTCAGTATTCCATCCATCCTGGCAGTACGAAGATGTACCGTGATATCCGTCAGCACTTCTGGTGGAATGGCATAAAGTGGGAGATAGCTCGATTTGTCTCTCGGTGTTTGGTCTGCCAACAGGTTAAGGCCGAACATCAGAGACCGGCTGGACTTCTTCAGCCCTTACCGATTCCAGAATGGAAGTGGGAGCATGTGACCATAGATTTTGTGACTGGATTACCTAGATCCCCAGCTAGTAGAGATGCTATTTGGGTCATTGTGGATAGGCTTACCAAGGTAGCGCACTTTCTCCCATTTAGAGTTGGTCAGTCGACGGCTCAGCTAGAGGAGATGTACCTCAGGCAGATTGTCAGATTGCACGGAGTTCCAGTCAGTATCACCTCGAACCGAGATTCAAGATTTACGTTGCACTTTTGGCGTAGCTTGCAAGAGAGTTTGGGGACTCATCTCCAGTTCAGTTCAGCATATCACCCGCAGACAGATGGCCAGTCGGAGCGCACGATCCAGACTCTTGAAGACATGTTGCGGTCTTGCACACTTGACTTTGGTGGTTCATGGGAAGATCATTTGTACCTGGTGGAATTATCATACAACAATAGTTTCCAGGCCAGTATCCAGATGGCACCGTTCGAGGCACTGTATGGCAGGAAGTGCAGATCCCCGTTAGCTTGGGATGATGTTGGAGAGAGGCAGATGCTTGGTCCAGAAATGATTGCTCAGACCGTTGAAGTAGTCAGGCGAGTCAGAGATCACCTTCGAGTTGCCCAAGATCGCCAGCGCCATTGGGTCGATTCTCATCGGCGCCCTCTCGAGTTCTCGGTCGGCGATCATGTATTCCTGAGGATTTTGCCTAACCATGGCGTCATTCATTTCGACGTACGGGGCAAGCTTAGTCCTAAGTATATAGGACCGTTTGACATTCTGGAGCGAGTAGGAGATGTATCCTATCGTCTCGCTCTTCTACCGTCGCTAAGCGAGGTGCATGACGTGTTCCATGTATCCCAATTACGACGGTACATCCCAGACCCGAGCCACATCCTGGATCATTCGGAATTGGTTGTTGGTACCAACCTTTCGTATAAGGAGAGGCCCGTGTCTATATTGGATCGAAGAGAGAAGATCCTCAAGAACAAGACTATCAAGTTAGTCTGAGTTGCTTGGGGTCATCACTCTTTGGGGGAGTCAACGTGGGAGCGTGACGATGATATCCGATCACGATATCCCGACTTGTTTGACTCGTGAGGTATAATGTCTTTCTTATGCCTCATGCCATCAATTCCTTGCTTGCATGATTGATTGATTACCTAGTATAATTGCCTGTGAATAGTGTAGCTTATTCTTGTCCCTCTAGCCTCTTAATTAAATTCCGAGGATGGAATTCTTTTAAGGTGGGTAGAGTTGTAATGCCTGTTGTTCGTATTACGTATTTGGAATACGTATACATATTTTATCTTGTATTTGTATGTCTCCTTGGTTTGGCTTGGCTTGTTTACTCTCGGTTTGGGTTGGCTTGGTTCGGCCGGCCCAATGCTTGGTTCATCATGGGCCAAGGGTGGAACACCTTAGCCTATGCTTCTCCTTCATTTCCACCACAACCCCCTCTTTATTATCCCCACCAACCTTCTCTCTCCTCCATAATTCTCATTTACTTCTCCTTCCCCAACCATTACTCTTCTCCACCAACCAAGAACACCATAGGCAAGTGCAACTTGCTTCCACAAGAGAACTCCTTTTGATGGTTTCATTAGCTTCTCCTCATGATTCTAAACCACATTAGAACTTGTCATTTTCCCTTTTTAGGCTTTAATTTTTGTAGATCTAGAAATTAGTTAAACTTCCTTATTTTCAAGTTTTGATGGTTCTATGTTGTGGGAAATTTCATTCTACCCAATTTTGACCTTTGAAAAGTTGGATTCGGACTTGTTTTGACCAAGATTTGGACAATTGAAGCTTAGATTCAACTTTAGAGTTCTTGCTGTTCTTGCCATTTGGAGAAGACAGTGAACAGTGAGCTAGCTTTTTAGCTTACGCCACTGAGCTGTACGCTTCTCTTTAGCGAGCGTACGCTAACTTGTGTACGCTGCTCTTTAGCGAGCGTACGCTAACTTGTGTACGCTGCACTTTAGCGAGCGTACGCTAACTTGTGTACGCTGCTCTTTAGCGAGCGTATGCTGACTTGTGTACGCTGCTCTTTAGCGAGCGTACGCTGACTTGTGTACGCTGCTCTTTAGGGAGCGTACGCTGACTTGTGTACGCTGCTCTTTAACGAGCGTACGCTAGCCTTAATACGCTGCCTATTGGTAGCGTGTCTTGAGCGTACGCTAGCTTGAGCGTACGCTGACCTGTAGCTTGAGCGTGCCCTTGTGTACGCTGACCCTTGCGTACGCTCCCCATTGGAAGTGTATGGAACCTTTGGTACGCTAGCTCGAGCGTACGCAGACCTGAGCGTACGCTAGCCTGAGCGTAGCCTGGCTTAAGCGTAGCCTGATTACCCTTGATCTTCTATAGCCCTGTATATTGATATTTTATTAGATATTTAACGTCCATTTTATATCCTTACGCCTTTTGTCATGAACTTGATAATCATGGATTTGTTTAATATGTTTGGAAATGATACCTGAGCATGACACGATAGTGACCCGTAGTGGTGCACTCCTGACATAATGACTTGACATGACCTGATAGTGGCCCGTCGTGGCGCACTCTTGACAAGTACACTTGACATGATAAACCTGACATGTTATATCTTGATAAGCTGTTGCGACGGCTACCTGACATGACATGACCTGTATAAATAACCTGGATACCGTGGGCGATTGTGCTTGTACAAATAATCCAGTCCTGTCTTGCATCATGTCTAGGAGGGGTCTCCTGAGTACCACGGTCAGAAGTACCTACTAAAATGGACTAAGGTTAACAACTAGATTAATACATTAGTCATGAAGAGATTTTCCAGCTATAGGCAATCCCGTTACCTGGGCGCGCTTGGGATCTGTAGCCTGCCGTCGAGTAGGGCACATTTCCAGCACACTGTCATGTGTTGCACCCTTCAAATTGCTTAAGGGTACATGCGTTTCCTGGACGATGTACCCACCTGAATTCAACCCTAATCTCTCGACCTGGGTGACCTGGATGGTCTGCAGGGCTTGTGGCTGTGGAATAATCTCACTGCATCTTTTTAGTAATTAGGCTTGTGACAACCCTAGTTAGTTAAAGTATCAAGCCGTAATTCTTGCTTGGCCGTGAAGTGATTGGATGGAGTCTAACCAGTCTATTCTTGCCCTGACCCTGTTCCAGACTATTGAATGACCAGAATGCTTGTATTTATTTTACCGATAAATGGTGAGAATTCCAAGTTCTGTTCAGACGAAGGGTTACAACCCCGGTCCTTGTTTGGTTTACGGGTTGTAGCCTGGCTATCTGAATAGTTCCATGGTTATCTCGTCGTATATCATCCTGATATGTTTTCTTTTATTCGAGTCCTTATTTTTATTTATATTTATATCTTGTGCTGATTGCTGGTTTTAGTTCTTTTGTGAAGCCTCCTTTGTGGCACTTGCTCTTTCTGGGGTCTGACCCAGCTGGTTTTGTGTGGCCAGATTTCGGAGCAACTCCAGAGGATCTACCGACTTCCCAGCCAGATGGTGGCCACTAGACGGAACCCTGGCAACGAGTGGGTTATTTTTGGCTCTCCCGCTCTATTGTAAAAATATTCTTTTGAGGCGTTTAGCCGACGAGCACCTGTTTAGCTCGATTGTACTTACTTACTGTCTGCCTACGGGCTGTAACATGATTGACAAATCCTAGGGTTGATCATGTATGACTAAACTCTTGCTAGTCCTAACATTTTGTAACGACTAGCTTCATGATCAGCTGAATATGTAATATTTGGGACGCCTTATTATTGTATATTTAATGATCATACATCTTGTGACTCTTACTTACTTGCTTATGATTGAGACACTAGGCTTGTTCATGACCTTAAGAGACTGTTGGCTTGTAGATAAACCCTCATGTATCCTAGACAGCCATGACCGTATAGCGAGATGGAATCCATTTCAATATACGTAGCTGGCTATGTCTGTCCCCGCTCTCCAAACGTACGAGAGGGTGCTCCAAATCCTAAGGTACAATCTGATAATCATATGCGTCTATCCAAAATCAGGGTGCTCCAAATCCTCGTCATACTAGTAAGCAAGGCTACGATAATTACAGAGTCCTTGACTAAAGTACATACCTCTAGGTTCATGGTATTTAAAATTTCTGCATTGCCGTATGCGACGACGAAAACTTTAAATTTCCACACCCGAGAAATAGGTCCAAAATCTGACTATATGTTCTCACTATGCCAGCAAACATGACTATCGAAGATTCTAGATCCCATAACTGAGGTGACCTAGCCCATAAGATTTTTTTTCTCAGAAAAAAAAGCAAACATAACACAGGAACAACATAACAAATTGGTCAGTCAACAAAGAACAGATGGAATCGAATTTCAAGATAGTTATAAGAGACAATTACGGGAATAGAATATAGAAGAACGAAACTTGCAGCAAGACCTCTAATGGTCTGTGCATCCTCGACTGTCCTGACGATAGCTCGCCCTGCTGGTTTTCCCTGGTCTGGTGATGATACTGCATGAACCGCTGCTGCTGAAAGAAATCGGGAATGACGAGAAAAATCTCTGTACAGACAGAGGTGCACCTCCAATGTAGCAGAAACGCCAACCTGAGTCGGCACAACAGGAGCTGCGGTCTCGAGGCCCTGATGAACAGGACGAGAGGTGGCCAGCCTCTCGATAGTATCCTCCAAACTGAAGCGATGAGATCATGTCTCCATAAACATTATGAAGACAGATCAAAACAACAAGCAATTACTGAGAATGAAGCGAGAAATCAAAGGAAGGCAGTTAATATTCAAAGAAAAACAATAAGCAACAAATTTAAATAAAAGAGATCTGATAAAAAGTTTTTCCTAATGTGATTGAGTACCTTCAAAATATCCTAATCCTACTGCAGGCTGTAGTGATACTCTAGTTCGAATACCACTTCACAAACTCGACCTGCATGGGCCACCACTAAAAATGTGTCACGACCCGCACCCTAGAGTAAGGGCACGAGACGTGGGTACGTCCAGCCTACGCCGCAGTGTCGGCGGTAGAACGCTGTCCTAGGTCTCATGCATCTAACAGTACAAGGCTAAGCAGTTTATACTCCCCGAATGGGGGTGACATAGCAGAATGTAAACTCAATCACATCTAAGGTAGAGCATAATGGAAGATAGATAAAACATAAAATCCAAAAGAGATACAGCAGATAGAAGTCTAAGTGTCTAAGATACACCAACCCAGAAATACATCTCAAAGCTCAAATACAGTAATCCATAAAATAAATACAACTCAAGACAACTGAAAATAAGCTATAAGCAAACCCTAGCTATCTATACAACCTCTACTGTGTCTCCTCTAGGCTAGCAGGCAACCTCCAGGCTATCTGTAAAATTTATCAACAGGTCCAGTCAGGACAGGAGTGAGCACAGTACATCTCAACAAATCATAGCAGGTCAGGATATATAATCATGCTAGAGAGTAAGATACAAGATACTGAAGGAATAACATGATAAAAAGAGAGAGACTGTAAATAAATAGCTACAGTATATAGAGAACTAACAGTGCTAGTGATTCAGAGCACAAGATGGTTATGTATACGGCACGATGTTGTACACGAGTAATCTACAGAGGTTGTACACGAGTGATCTACTGGATTGAATACATAACCACTTCTACTCCCCCTCCCCAATCAATACACAAGGATCTAGTTAAGTTATGTTATTGTACACGAAGGTCATGTGAATACATGATTATACACGATTTCACACGTTTCCTACATGAATGTCACAAATACAAGGAGTACACGATGTTCACGATAAAGTACACGAACACGAATACCCGATGTATCCGCTAAGGGGATAACATCGCACAACAAGATCCATATAGTACTAATCCGTATTTCCAACGTGTCAACATCATATAAAGTAATCTAAAGCAGGAAAATACTCCTAATACAGGATATGAAATGATCAGAGAATGTACTCGCCTGGTGTCTAAATGTTCAAAGTAAATATACTATCTGAGAAGAGGTGTCTGGCTCCTAATCAGAACAACACAAGTCACAACAAGTCCCAAATGGCAATATGAAGTTCTACTATACATTCTACATGATTCTAGGTCAATCTAGACCAAAGTCAACTCTTGGTCAACTTGATCAACCCTGAAAGTCAAACCTAGGTCAACTATGGTCAAACTAGGTCTAACAAGTCTAAATTAGGTCAAACAAGTCATTCTAGGTCTAAACAAACTAAGTATATGCAAATCAAGTATCCAAGATAGCTACTAACTCATAGCCTAAGTCACTTGCTAAACCAAGCACAAAACTAAACCATAAGCTTACAAGGCACACAAACTTAGTCATATAATGTATATATATTATTCACATTCACATATTCATATACATAGATATATATAGGAAAGCTATATATATAGGCACATACATATATATAGAGAGAGAAAGAGAGGTAAAAGAGTAAGTGAGTATGTGTGTGTTTGGCATGTGTGTGAAAGGATATGTGTTAATGTTCTAAAATTTAGTGATAGGTAGGTGTATGTGACATGGGATACATGATGTCAAAGGGTGTATGAATGTATGTGTGTAAAAGGTTATATGTTAACTCAGTTTATAGAAATACATACATACATACTTACCTTGTATACATGCATACATACATATCATGTATATTACATTTACATGATACATACATGTATACTTGTATTATATTATACTTACATTCATGCATATTAGATACTTGTATTTATATTAACATATTGCAAACATTCATTTCATTCATGCATCTATGCATTACCTACATGTTTTATACATATGCATATATTGTATATTCATATCATTTCATACATTAACATAGAGACATACAAACATGCACACATCATATATTTCATACCTTGCATTACCCTACATATCATGTTATATATTATCATTTATTCCTTTCATATATTACATTATCTTTAAGTTGAATACATTATATATGGATACAATACATTATCTTGCATGCTTATATTCATATATTACATTCTATATTACCTATATACATGTATTTTCTCCATTCATTCATGCTTGCATCATATACTCTACATTACCATACATGTTATCATTATATATTGTATTACAATATTTATACAATATGCATTCATATCTATCATTACATATATATCTTGCATTCATATCTAGCATTCATTATATACTTTCATGCATAATTGTATATCATTCTTTCATTCATGCATTGCTCATATGCATTATATTAATTGCATTCCTACATGCTTGCATTCAACCATATATATACATTAATGTAAAAAGAATATATATCATATATATATATATATATATATATATATATATATATATTATTTCATTCATCTAATAAATCATGCATTACATACTCTATATTCATTTAATATCCATACTACATAGGCTCATAGGTTACACAAAATGCATATATCGTATAGTCACTCTTCTACTTAAAATCAATACTGTACCAATTGGGCATTCACTAAATTCTAGGATTAAATTATGTTGTAGCCCTTCGTGTTAGCTTTCCGAAACTTCAAACAGATCGCATTTTTGTTTCCGGAAGCTTCCGAAATCGCGAAAATACCGAAACACTTTCGTCTTTCGTACAACTGACACTCAAATAATTCTACAGAAAGTTATAAAACGAATTTGGCTTATTAAAATATATATTTAGAAAGCTAACTTCGATACGGTTCTTTTAAGAAAATGGGAGATAAATCGGAGTTCTATGCTAAAAGTTATGACATTTCTAAGTTGCTTTGCTTAATAAAAACGTGGATACAAATTATGACGGATTTGACAGAAGAACACATATAGGCCAAGATACTTGGATACAAACATAGGTATCCAAATGAAACTCATTCTAACCATCCTAACTAAGATCAGTCCACTCTTTAACCATTATAAACTGAATTTAAATATCTATTTAAACTATTATCATACATACATACACATGGTGTGTCCTAATTTGGGATCTATCAAGTAGGACACATGACACATATCTAAAATCCTCAAGAGAGCTCCAAATGGCCTCAAATTTGAATCTAAATGGGACACACGCATGAGGATAGATCCTACGGATTCAAAACTAATTTATATGCAAAGGAAATCAATTTAGAGGATGGGTTTTACCTATTGGGAGTGGAATCCCAATAAAATCCTTTAGGACACGGCTCCGATACGAAGATCCCTCAAAGTGGACACTCCTCCTTGCACTCCTCTTCCAATCCTTAGTAGCACCTTTCCCTTGGAGAATGGAAATGATTGAAGGAAGGTTTGGTGAAGGAATGATTTGATTTGGAGATCAAATCAATGGGAAGGCTCTCTAAAATTGGGGAAGAACAAAAGGAAAATAAAAGAGGCAAGATTGTAATGAATGAAATGAATCATTCTCTCCTAAAGGTGGCTGCCATCAAGAGTCCATTAGGGCTAATGGGAAATGTCCTAATTGCCCCTCTCTAGTCTCATATGGTTAAGTCTAGACTAGGTTCAAGTTTGGGGTCAAAATGATCTAGTTTTGAGTCTCTAACTTAACCATTCTAACATGATAAAAATTAGTTTAATTAACTAATTTAATGTTGGGTCTTGTGAGCCATGCTTAACTTAATATTGGGTCCCATCTAGAGTTCAAGCTACCCGGGTCACAATATAAGTCGAAACGAGACGAAACTCAAACCCGACTAAACAAATCCAATAAAAACAATATTAAAAATATAAAATTTTTCCAAAATATTAAAATATAAAAAATGACCAAAACCATAATACATCAATTTAATTATTATTAAAAATAATCTAAAATTCACCAATTAATCAAAATCCTAAATAATTCAAAAGTCACAAAATGACCAAAATATCCTTAGCCTAAAAAGTTGTAAATAGTCATTCTAATCACATGGTTAGGTCCCCATGGTTAGTCTCTAAGCTTAGCAAAACTAGGGATTAACTAGTTAACCATCAAAATCACAATTCAACATTTTGAATAGTTTTAAATTGATTAAAAAAATTACCAAAAATTATAACATGAGTTAAATCTTATTATCGATTAATCAAAATTATAAAAGTTCAAAATTACCCTCATTTGGAAAACTGGGTGTTACACGAACAGCGCTGGAGTTGCGCACGGAGGTGCTGGACACCGGATCGAGACTGCTCGAGAACTATGTTGGGACAGCACGCTGGGAGAGGGAGGCCGCGCAGTGGTTCGTCGGCGGAAGGCCGCGCGGACAGGCGCTGCAGGGGCGACCGGCTGTCGGGGCGGCCGCGGGTGGCTCGGAGAAGCACGACGGCGGAAGCCGCGGTCTCGCCGGAGGGCGCGGTCGACGTCGGGGCTCGAGATTCACTGAGGGCGCGGCCAGGGGAGCTAGGGCTCGGGTTAGGGCTTAGTTGGGAAAAATGGTAAAAAAGAGTGATGGAGAGGGAAAGGATTTATGGGGAAAAGATGTGGGGGTTTCGGAAGTGAAGGGTGCGGCCAGACGTTTGGGAGCCGAAGGGGTCGGCTGCTCGCATACGTTTTAGAAGAGGAAAGGAATAGGTTTTTCCTTTGCTGTTGGATTAGAGAATTAAGAGAGAGAGAAAGAGAGTTAAAGAGGTTTAAATGAAAAGAATTCTTTTGTTTTAAAAATATAATATATGAATATATCCTTTAATATTAAGAATGGTTTCGAAAACTGGAATTGGGTTCGATTTCGAAAATAGTTCGAAATGGGTTCAGGACAGGTTCGGCACGGGTTCGGGACAGGTTTGGGACGGGTCAGGCCAAAATAAAATTCCATGAATTATTAATTTTTCTAAAAATACTATTTTCCTAAATTAACAATTAATAATAATTATAATAATAATTTAACTAATAAAATTATTCAAATAAATTAACCGAATTTTTTTTTTACGGGTTTGACCAAACACTAAAATTCCAGAAATAATAATTTTATTCTAATTAAAATAAAAGTACACAGAATTAATTAATTAAAAATTACGGGTTTCACAACCTTCCCTCCTTAGAAAATTTCGTCCTCGAAATTAAAGGATAGGGTTAGGAATTACCTCAGGTCTCAAATAGATACGGATACTGCTCCTGCATCTTATCTTCTCGCTCCCAGGTAGACTCGTCTGAGAAATTATGTCGCTACATAACTCTGACTATGGGCGTCACAGAGTTCCGGGTTTTCTTCTCACCTCTGTCTAAAATCGCCACTGGCTTCTCTGGTACTGTGAGGCTGGGTCCAATCTCCAGCTCTGAATGGTCCAAAATGTGGCTCGGATCCGGGATGTAGCGTCTGAGCTGTGAAACATGGAAGACGTTGTGCATGCCTTCAAGATTAGCTGGTAGAGCTAATCGGTACGCTACTTCTCCAATTTGGCTCAAAACTTCGAATGGGCCGATGTACCTGGGGCTCAGCTTTATTGCTCTGCCAAATCTGATAGTTCCTCGGGTAGGGGAAATCTTGACGAAGACACTATCTCCTGCTTCGAAATCCAATGGTCGACGACTGCTATCAGCCCAATGCTTTTGTCTGTCCTGAGCAATCCTGAGCTTGTCTCTAATCACCTTTACCTTCTCTGCTGTATCGGTCACCATCTCCGGGCCAAGCAATATTCTTTCTCCTACGTCGTCCCAAGCAAGTGGAGTGCGGCAACGACGTCCATAAAGTGCCTCGAACGGAGTCATACCGATGCTAGCTTGGTAGCTGTTGTTGTAGGAAAACTCTACCAAGTGTAAGTGGTCTTTCCAAGACCCTCCAAATTCCAAGACACAAGATCTCAGCATGTCTTCTAGCGTTTGAATGGTTCTCTCCGATTGTCCGTCAGTTTGGGGATGGTAGGCGGTGTTGAACTTCAATTGTGTTCCCAAACTGTCATACAAGCTCTTCCAAAAGTGAGAGGTGAATCTGGTATCTTTGTCAAATACGATACTTACTGAAACTCCATGAATCTGGTAGATATGTTGCATGTACAATATTGCCAACTTCTCGGTAGATAGACCAACCTTGAAGGGGATAAAGTGAGCTGACTTTGTCAGTTGATCCACAATAACCCAAATGGCATCCTTCCCTCCTTGGGATCGAGGCAATCCTGACACAAAGTCCATCGTTATGTATTCCTATTTCTACTCCGGGATGTCTAGCGGCTGCAACAATCCTGCTGGTCTCTGTCTGCTGGCTTTCACTTGTTGACAAATCAAGCATCTAGCCACAAATCTGGATACGTCCTTCTTCATTCCGTACCACCACACTACAGTACGCATATCCTGATACATTTTATTAGCTCATGGATGTATGGAATACTGCGACTGGTGCGCTTCTTGCATCAGCTCATTCCTCAATTCGCCAGTGGGTACGCAAAGCCTCGTACCATGCCTCAGTGCTCCGTCATTGGCGATTGAGAATCCTTCAAGTGTTCCTGCCAGCACTTGGTCTCTGAGTTTGTAAAGCGTCTCGTCCTGAAATTGTGTCTCCTTGACTTTGTCCATCAGACTTGAACGCACTTGCAACTGCATCATTGATGATTCAACTCCTGGTAATAGCTTCTCTTCCCAGCTTCTTCATTTCTTCTTCAGGCAGTACAATCTCCAGTCCAAGCTTCTCTATGTCCTCCATCAAATGCCGCTCATTGGTCAAAAATATCGCTATCGGGTATCGACTAAGTGCATCTGCAACCACATTAGCCTTACCCGGATGGTACTGCAAGTCGATGTCGAAATCTTTCATCAGCTCCAACTATCGCCTCTGTCGCATGTTCAGCTCCTTCTGAGTGAAAACATATTTAAGACTTTTGTGGTCTGTCAATATTTCTACTCTCTCTCCATAGAGGTAATGCTTCCACAGCTTCAGTACAAAAATAACTACTGCAAGCTCCAAGTCATGCGTGGGATAGTTCTTCTCATGAGTCCGTAATTGCCTAGATGCGTAAGCAATTACTTTTCCGTGTTATTGAAGAACACAACCCAATCCTTTACCAGAAGCATCACTGTAGATTGAGAAACCGCCGGTACCTGCGGGTAGCACAAGTATCGGTGCTGTTGTAAGTCTCTTCTTCAGTTCCTCAAATGCTGACTGGCAAGCTTCAGTCCACACAAATTCTTTATTCTTTCTGGTGAGCTTCGTCATCGGCTCAGCAATCCTGGCGAAGTCCTTCACAAATTTCCGGTAGTAGCCAGCTAAACCCAAGAAACTTCTGATTTCAGCAACTGAACTTGGTGTACTCCACTTCTCAATAGCAGCTATCTTCTTTGGATCCACCAAAATTCCTTCTCCTGTGACAACATAGCCCAGAAAATCCACCTTGTCTAAGAAGAATTCACATTTAGATAGCTTACCGTAGAGCTTTTCCTTCCTTAAAGTTCCCAGAACTTTCCTCAGATGCTCTTCATGCTCTTCTTCGGTCTTCGAGTAGATCAGAATGTTATCGATGAAGACAACAACAAACTGATCTAGGTATTCATGGAAGACCTTGTTCATAAGGTTCATGAATACTGCAAGGGCATTCGTCAATCCAAACGGTATGACCAAAAATTCGTACTGACCATATTTGGTGTTGAACGTCGTCTTTGGAATATCCTCCTTCCTGACCTTGATTTGATGATAGCCAGATCGAAGTTCTATCTTCGAGAACACCTTAGCTCCACTGAGTTGATCAAACGGGTCATCGATCCGGGGCAGAGGGTACTTGTTCTTGATGGTGATGTTGTTCAGCGCCCGGTAATCGATACACATCCGCACAATCCCATCCTTCTTGGGTACAAATAAGACAGGTGCTCCCCAGGGTGAAGCTCCGTCTCTGATAAATCCAAGGGCCTTCAGCTCATTGATTTGGTCCTTCATTTCCTTGGCCTCCTTAGGGTTGACTCTGTAGCATCCCCGAGAAATAGGGGCAGAGCCGGGAACTAGGTCGATGGTAAATTCTACATCTCGATCTGGGGGTAATCCTGGAAGACTATCAGGGAATACATCCATGAATTCTGCTACGATAGGGTAAGGAGGTCCAGATTCTTCGGTGATAGAGGAGTAAGTAATACCCTCCATGTCTTTTGGAGCTCGAGAGATTTCAAACTCTGGCTCTCCTGGTAGGCTGAAGACTACACATCCTCTGTAACAATCTATCAGCGTATGCTGCTTACTTAACCAGTCCATTCCTAGGACTACATCATAGTTAGGTAAGGGCATCACAAGTAAGGGTGCTAAGAAATTGTGTCCTGAGATAGTTATAGGGCAGTTACAGGTCTCAGTTATGGGTATGGGTCCACCACCGGTCATAACTCTACATATCTTCTTGCTAAATCCCGTAACTAGGTGGTGTGCAGAGATGAATTTTGTTGCTATAAAACTGTGTGAAGCACCCGAATCAAATAATGCTAAAGCAGGATGTAAATGCACATAAATAAAACCTGCGATGACATCAGCGGTGGATTCCTGCTCTGGCTCTTGCTCATCTGCTGTTAGGGCAAAAGCTTGCCTAGTCTTCTGTTGGTGTTGTCCAAACTGTTGTTGCTGAGTGGGTAGAGGAGCCTTCTGCGATGTTGTTTCAGTCCGGTTGAAGGCCGTGGGGCAGTTCCTCATTTGGTGGGTGGCAGACCCACAAACTAGGCAGTGTCCTAGCCTCTTCCTGCAGATGTTCGACTGATGTCCTGGCCTCTTGCAGAAATTGCAGACAGGAATCTGCTTCTGAGGCGCTCTATCATTGGTCCTCGCCTGATGTACTGGTGGTGGTGGTGAGAAGGCCTGTTGTTATTGTTGTGATTGGGCCTCTTCTGGTTATTCTGGAAGTTGCTAGTTCCAGAATACTCCCTCTTTGAGCGAGCAGGCTGACTCTTCTCTATATCCTGAGCTCGTATTAGGATCCTCTCGTACGTCTTGGCACCACCTGCGATCACAGGAGTGCGAATCTCTTCCCTCAGTCTATTCCTGAATCTTTCAGCACGATCGACATGGTCAGCAACCAAGTTCTTTGCAAAGTGACTAAGTTGACCAAACTCTGTCGCATATTCTCCAACATTCATGTTCCCTTGCTTCAGATTCTGGAACTGTCTTTCCATCTCCCGCAACTCTGATGTTGGAAAGAACTTCCTGCGGAACAACCACTTGAAGGTGTTCTAGTCAAGCTGTCTGTCCTGGAGTCGGGGTTCATTCCGATACCAGGTGCTGGCTACATCTAGTAGTTGGAGTCCCACAGCTTTAACTTGGAGGTCATCAGAAAGTCGAGCAACGCTGAGGAGACGCTCCATGTTGTCGAGCCATTCGTCAGCATAGATAATTCCCTCTGTTTCTTTGAAAGGTCGAGGGCCTAGCTTCTTGAATTTCTCAATATCGCCGACTTTAGCAGGCCTTGGTTCAGATTGGGCTGTTTCTCCTCTCTCCAGTACAGCCATTGCCACATTGTGGGCATTCTCCATGCCTTTTCTCATAATCGCCGTTTGTTCGCGATGAGCTTCAGCTTGAGTTCTCTGTGCCTCAAGCACTCGTCGTAGCAGGCCTACGAGGTCGGTGGGGTTCATGGGCACTGGTAGGGCAGCTGGATCGGGTACCACCGCAGGAGTTTGCTGTTCAGTATGGGAATATGTAGGATCTAACACTTGAGTTGTAGTGTAAAATCTACGGGGTGCTGATGTATTATGGGGACGATCGATCAGCTGCCGGGGTGCAGGATCCGGACACGATTGAGGAGGTGGGATGTGATCAGGTGATGACATCCCATCGCCAGCAGGATTGGTCTTGTCTGTGGCCATACTCTGGAAGGTTTAGGATTGCAAAACATAAGCAAGGTAGCCTACCAGTCTATAACAAACAAAATATTTATTTATAATATATTTCGGTCCTATGTTGTGACAAATTAATGTTCTAGTATTCTAAATATTTCTAGATATGTTCTCCTAAGTTGTTGATCTGACCTGCATGGGCCACCACTAAAAATATATCATGACCCAGTCCCAAATTGTTGGGTCGAATCAGATCATGCCTAGCCTGCACCGTTGTGAGACGGCGGCAGTAAGCTGTATCCAAATGTAGGTAATCACAACAACACAATATATTTTGTCACAACATCTAAATTTTGAATAATAAAAACTTGTCCAACAAAATATTCAACTGATACAACTGATAAAATAAAATTGTCTTTTTTATTCAACATCAAAACACAAAGAAAATTATCCTCTAGAAAGTTGGCTCATCGGCCCTAAGATCAACATCGTCCAATTGGGACTCTGGCAGCACAACTGGATAAAGCACCGGGTCGCAGTAGCTATTTATCAATAGCTCAGCTTCATCAAAGGAACCTATTGGGGGTGGGGGATCCAGTCAGGAAATGAGCAAAGTACAATTATGAAAATTTAACAATTCAACTAATAATTAGAAATTTGCAGTTTAAACAGTTGAAATACTTGAACAATATTTTTCAGCAATTTTCCACAATTGAAAACAATATGATTTGAGTATGTAATGCTTATGACCGGCTTGGGTTGTACAATAGTATCCTAGTGATACGATACGGCTTATCCCCGTGTGTAAGAGGGGTAAGCTCGCACAATCAATATGCAATATGAGGGGTATTGGTCATAATACACTACACTACTCCCCCAATCCTACAATCAATAACAATCAATACTCTAGGAGAGAGTTCCGTGTAGCAATGTGGTTTAATCATGCAATATTACAATTATTAACTAAATTGAAAAATAAACACAACCGTACTTGCCTTTGTTTATGACTGGGTTTGAAGAGTCAGTTCCGGGAAAGAAAATCAGACTCGTCCTCGAAATCCTACATTGAGAATCCCGACTTAGAATAAATGAGGAAACCATATCTAGGTGTGCTAGTTACAATCTCTAGAATTTGATCCTAGTCAAATTTTATGTTGTTTTAAACAAAACACGTTTATCGGTGCGATTCAAAGTTATTAATTTAACGAGAGAAAAGTCAAGTTAATATTTTTATTGGAAGCTTCGCATTTTTTAATTATTTGGAAAAACTTATATTTTGTAATATATATATATATATATATATATATATATATATATATATATATATATATATATATATATATAAATTAGTTATTTTTCTTTTAATGAGAAAACATAAAATTTTCTAAGTTACAAACTTGAAATCTTATTATTATTATTATTATTATTATTATTATTATTATTATTATTATTATTATTATTATTTATGTGAGAAAAGTCTTATTAATTTTTCTATAAAAATAAATATTTAGTTTACCATTTACGCGTTACCTACAAAACAACAATACAAAAAAATAAAAGGAAAACTAAACTACTTATTACAGGTCCACAGAAAAATAGAAAAGAAAACTTGGACTTATGTCCTTACAATTTTAACATAAATTAATTTAATTTAAAGGCGAGCTCTAAATGCCGCGAGCGGTCCAACAGTAGGCCGAAGCCCTGCACCAAAATACAAACAACAGTAACCCATTCTAAAAATAATAATAAATTAAAGATAATTATTAAAATGCGTCTCAGACTTGGTCATTCAAAAACTCATGTTTTAACTAATGCCTCAACGTCCGGGTTGGCCGGTTTCGTTTGCATTTAGTTAGGACCCATGGACCAATATGGTCGTCGCCCGAAAAATATACAAAAATCAATTTTAAACCAAAACTCCAGAATGTAGTTTGTTTTGCAAAGATCGGGATTTGAAAATAGTTTTAAAATATATTTTTGAAAATTTGGGCAGCACTTCCTCTATAATTGGGACAACCCAATCCTGAAAAAATACCAACACCCACAATATTTCAAACCACAAAACATTCCTAACTAGAAATTCTAATTTATCCAACCCAAGAGTAGGTTTATATCAAAATCACAAAAAAACTTTCCGAACTATAAAAATTCGGAAAACCCGAAATATAACTCGAAAAACCGAAAAAACCGAAAAACCACAGAACCTGCCTTAAGGAAAATGGTCACAGAGCCATTTCCAAGAAATCCGAAGAATCTGAAATTAAATTCGGAAACCGAAAACTACAGAACCATATACAGGAAAATCCGATCTTCTCTCGGAACTTCCGAGAAACCACAGAATCATAAACCACAGAAATATAAAACCATAGAATCATTCCGAAGGAAATTCGGAAAATCCGAATCCACGAATGGATCCGATTCCCGTAGCGAGATCGGGGACCATGTCATCATCGACACCAAGAGAGGGACACGAAGGTACAAAAATATACCTCGGGTGCTCGGCTAGAGCTCTCAGATGAATAAAGAAGGAAAATTATTTGCGGACAGTAGGAACGGAACGCGGATAGCAGCGGATCGAGTCCGAACAGCGCTGGAGTTGCGCACGGAGGTGCTGGACAGCGGATCGGGACTTCTCGGGAACTATACTGGGACATCACGCTGGGAGAGGGAGGCTGCGCAGGGGTTCATCGGTGGAAGGCGCCGCGCGGACAGGCGCTGCAGGGGTGGCCGGCGGTCGGGGCGGCCGCGGGTGGCTCGGAGAAGCACGACGACGGAAGCCGCGGACTCGCCGGAGGGCGCGGTCGGTGTTGGGGCTCGGGATTTACTGAGGGCGCGGCCAGGGGAGCTAGGGCTCGGGTTAGGGCTTGGTTGGGGGAAATGGTGAAGAAGAGTGATGGAGAGGGAAAGGATTTATAGGGGAAAGATGTGGGGGTTTCGAATGTGAAGGGTGCGGCCAGATGTTTGGGAGCCGAAGGGGTCGGCTGCTTGCGTACGTTTTGGAAGAGGAAAGGAATGGGTTTTTCCTTTGCTGTTGGATTAGAGAATTAAGAGAGAGAGAAAGAGAGTTAAAGAGGTTTAAATGAAAAGAATTCTTTTGTTTTAAAAATATAATATATGAATATATCCTATAATACTTAAGAATGGTTTTGAAAATCGGAATTGGGTTCGATTTCGAAAATAGTTCGAAATGGGTTCAGGACAGGTTCGGGACGGGTTCGGGACAGGTTTGGGACGGGTCAGGCCAAAATAAAATTCCATGAATTATTAATTTTTCTAAAAATACTATTTACCTAAATTAACAATTAATAATGATTATAATAGTAATTAACTAATAAAATTATTCAAATAAATTAACCAAAATTTTTTTTACGGGTTTGACCAAACACTAAAATTCCAGAAATAATAATTTTAATCTAATTAAAATAAAAGTACACTAAATAAATTAATTAAAAATTACGAGTTTCACACTTTATTAGCCGCCAATACACTCTCTCTCCTCATTACTTTTTCTCTATTACTTCTTCTTCTTCTTCTTCAACATTACTCTTCCACCTAACTAAGGGCTTAGGCAAGTGCAGCTTGCTTCATGAAGGAACTCAGTTTTTATTGTTCCATTATTTTCTTCACGAGATTCCAAGACACATTAATACTTAGTATTTTTAATTTCTATGGTTCAATTTGTGTAGATCTAAGCTTATTATATTTTTTGATTTCTTGAGTTTTGATCTATTTATCTTTGTTATTATCAAGTTTTGATGGTTCCATGTTGTAGAGAATTTGATTCTACCCCATTTTGGACCTGTAGAAGTCCAGATTCTGACCTTGGATGAAGGACTTATGGAGCTTTGAAGCCATGGACTTCATGGCTCTTCTTCTCGGACAAGTGGGGAAGAAGAGCAGTACTTGACCGCATGGACTTTCATGGGACAAGTTTTTTTCTGGCCGTATGGCAATATTTGCCGCATGAACTCAATTATCCGCTGCCGTATATAACTCGTTTCTCTGCAGCCGCATAAGGCCTTGGCATGACTCAGCCGCATGGCCTTATTAGTCCCTAGCCGCATGGATGCCTTATTTTTATTTGTCGCATGAACTTCTTTTTTATAGCCGCATAGACTCAAGTTTCCTTAGCCGCATGAACTCTGCTCGACTTCTAGCTGCATGCGCCTTGTTCCCCCCGCAGCCGCATGAGCGCCATGTTCTCTTGTCGTATGAGGCCCACACTCCATAGCCGCATAAGCTCGCAGTCCTTTCAGCCGCATGCGCTTAGTCCTCCCCAGCCGTATGAGCTTGTTCCTCTCCAGCCACATATGCTTGCGTCTTTCCAGTCGCATGTGCCCTGTGCTCTTTGCCGCATAAGCCCGCATCTCTCTTGAGCCGCATGCGCCTCCTTCCTTCCCGAGCCGCATGAGCTCTTTCTCCTAGCCGCAGGAGCTTAATTCCCCTAGCCGCATGGCCCTTCCCTTAATCCATATCCTCTTTGATTATTATTATTATTATATTAAAGTGCTACATAGATTTGCACATATTTCCTGAACACGACAGTGGTCCGCCGTGGCGCACTCTTGACAAGTAAACTTGTCATGACATCCCCCGATATGCTGTTAAGACAGCTAGACCGACATGACAAGAATGATTGACCTGGACATCGTGGATGATTGTGTTTGTATAAATAAACCAATATTGTCTTGCATCATGTCTAGGATAGGGAACCCTGAATACTACGGTCAGGGGTACCTACTGAAATTTACTAAGGCTAATAACTAGAAAATCCAATAGTCATGAAGAGATTTCCCAGCTACAGGCAATTCCGTTATCTGAGCACCCCATCATGGGATTTGTAGCCTACCGTCGAGTAGGGCACATTTCCAGTACACTGACATGTGTTGCAACCACCAAACTACTTAAGGGTACATGCGTTTCCTGGACAATATACCCACATGAATTCAATCCCCTAATTGCGTCTGGATAACCTGGATAGTCTGCAGGGCTTGTGGCTGTTGGAATAATCTCATTGCATCTTGCTAGTAACTAGGCCTGTGATAACCCTAGTTAGTTAAAGTATCAAGCCATACTCATTGCCTGGCCGTGATTGATTGGATGAAGTCTATATAGCTTCATCTCGTCCTGATCCTGTACAAGATTGTAACATGACCTGATTTTTTGTGCTTTATTTATCGATAAATGATGAGAAACCAAGTTCTGTTCAGGTGAAGAGTTACAACCCCGGTCCTTGTTTGGTTTAAGGGTTGTAACTTGGTTATCTGAATAGTTCTATGGATTTCTTATCATATATCGTCATGATTATTTATGCTCACCTTAACAATAATGATCAGGAGTCCAGTTTGGTTCAGGAGAAGGGTTACAACCACGGTCCTTGTTTGGTTTAAGGGTTGTAACATGGCTCCCGGAGCAGTTCTGTGTCCTCTTTTTGTTTATTGTCTTATTGCACCCTACGTCATGATCATCATGTTTTACTTTACCAACAAGTAATTGAGACGGGTTTCTATTCAGGTGAAGGGTTGCAACCCCGGTCCTTGTTTGGTTTAAGGGTTGCAATCTGGCTACTTGAATGGTTTCCTCGTACTCAATTTATTATTGTTATCCATATTATTATCAGTATCTTTATAATTATCTTTAATATTCATTTATGATATGCTGGTTTTAGTTCCTAAGTGAAGCCTCCTTTGTGGTACTTGCTCTTTCTGGGGTCTGACCCAGCTGGTTTTGTATGGCCAGATATCGGAGCAGCTCCAGAGGATCTACCTACCTTCCAGCCAGATGGTGACCACCAGGCGTAACCCTGGCAACGAGTGGGTTTCTTTTGTTCTCCCACTTTATTGTAAAAATATTCTTTTGAGGCGTTTAGCCGACGAGTACATGTTAGCTCGATTGCACCTTTATTTACTGTCTGTCTACGGGCTGTAACATGATTGACAAATCCTAGGGTTGATCATGTATGACTGAAACTCTTGCTAGTCTTGACATTTTGTACGACTAGCTTCATGATCATCCGAATATGTAATGTATGGGATGCCTTACTATTGTATATTAGGTGCTCTGACATCTTGTAACTATTATTACTTGCTTGAGATTGAGACAATAGGCTTGTTCATGACCTTAGGAGACTGATGGCTTGTAGTTAAACACTCATGTATCTAGACAGTCGTGACCGTATAGCGAGGTGGGTTGCAATTCAATATACGTAGCTAGCTATGTACGCCCCCGCTCTCCAGTATTCTGGTTCTGGGGCGTTACAGAAATGACATCATCTAGAAAGTTGGCTCATCAGCCCCGAGATCAACATCGTCCGATTGGGACTCTGGCAGCATAACTGGGTAAAGCTTAGGATCGTAATAGCTATTAATCAATAGCTCAGCTTCATCAATGGAACCTATTGCGGGTGGGGAATCCAGTCAGAAAATGAGCAAAGTACAATTATGAAAATCTAACAATTCAACTAATAATTAGAAATTTGCAATTTAAACAGTTTGAAATACTTGAACAACATTTTTCAGCAATTTTCCACAATTAAAAACAATGTGATTTGAGTATGTAATGCTTATGACCGGCTTGGGTTATACAATAGTATCCTAGTGATACGATACGGCTTATCTCCGTGTGAAGAGGGGTAAGCTTGCACAATTATGCAATATGAAGGTATTGGTCATAAAACACTACACTACTCCCCGATTATCCTACAATCAATAACAATCAATACTCTAGGAGAGAGTTCCGTGTAGCAATGTGGTTTAATCTTGCAATATTACAATTACTAATTAAATTAAAAAACAAACATAACCGTACTTGCCTTGGTTTATGACTGGATTTGAAATCGGTACCGGAGAAGAAATCAGACTCGTCCTCGAAATCCTACAGTTGAGAAGTTCTGACTTAGAACCATCATCAATAAACCATATCTAGGTGTACTAGTTACAATCTCTAAAATTTATCATAGTCAAGTTTTATGTTATTCTATCATAACACGTTTATCGATGCGATTTATAATCATTAATTTAACGAAATAAAATCAAGTTAACATTTATTGGAAAAATTCGTATCTTCCGATTATTTAGCAAAACTTTATATTTTGTAATATATTTAAAAACTACATTTTTCTTTAAATGAGAAAACATGAACTTGTGTAAACTTGTAATTTTACTATCTATTTATTGTTAGAAAATCTTATAAATTTTCTATATCAAAAATAATATGCATTTAATATTTAACACGTCTACGAACAACACCAGAAAAGAAAGTTAAAAAAACTACGCTATACAAATACAGGGCCACAGAAATAAGATAAAAACTGGGCTTATTCCCTTACAAATTATTACATAAATTAATTAAATAAAATACTGGTGAACTCTGAACGCTGGGAAGCAATCCATTCAGCAGGTCGAGGCCCTGCACCAAAATACTTTTGGCCAGTAACACGTTCTAAAATAATAATTTAATTTAAAATATAAAAATATGGTAAGTCTCAGACTTGGTCCAAAATGTCATGTTGCATTCTAGCTTATGCCTCAATGTCCGAAATTTCGGTTTCGTTTGTATTTCACTAGGACCCAAAATATTATCCGAAAGCCAACCAATAACTGTCAAAGGGCTATAGTCGAACTCAAGAAATAAACCGAAAGGTTTTCAAACTATTTTAGAAAAATCGGACAACATCCTTTATAATCGGGATAACCCAAAAATGGGAAAATGACAACCAAAATATTCCAAACCAGGAATAACGCCAACATCAAAAATTCATAACCAAAATCCATCTCCAAGCCATATATATATATATATATATATATATATATATATATATATATATATATATATATATATATATATATATATATATATATATATATATAAATGAATCAACAGAGCTTAAATTTCCAAATCCGAGAATCCGAACTCATAATCTATCAAACTCAAAATCTGAAACAAGCCCGACTATTGCAAATCGAAGTCAGAAATATCAGAACCAAATCCGAATAGGAACCAGAATACGAAACCAAATTCATAACGTAAATTTCGAATTTAAAATCGGAAAACCCAACGAACAAATTTTGACTTAGAAATCAGAACTAAACATGCAACAATCGAATCCCATATCGGGATCAAGACCGTGTCATCATCGACTCTATTGGAGGGACACATGAAAATATATCTCGGATGCTCGGCTAGAGCTCTCAGGTGAAAATTAGGGAAGAAATCGAAATCCCGCGAACTCGGAATAATCCAGAACACACGGACAGCACTGGAATAGTGTAAAATCCCTAAATTTTCACTACGATTTTGAAATTTTATTTTTAGTATTAATTTTTGGTAATTATATGACGAGTGCGAGTACGTACATAAGTGATATTTATTCATTTAGTTATTTTACATGAAGAGTTTATTATAGGTTTCGTAAATGTAGTAAATCGTTTGATTTCGAAATATATAGAGTAAATAATTTTTATATAAACATTTTTTTATTTAGTCAAATGTTTTATTTTCATTACTATAAAA
>JANAVB010004260.1:0-35126 GCA_029216955.1 Iris pallida | reverse complement strand
CTGGACCGCCGTCGTCTCGGGCTTCGCCGCCCTCGGACGCCACATGACGGCCCTGCGCATCTTGGCCTCCATGAGGCCCCACGTCGCCCCGAACGCCGCCACCGTGGTCTTTACCGTGTCCGCCTCTGCCGGGCTCGTGTCCCTGTGTAATGCCTGTGGTTCGTATTACGTATCTTGGTATACATATACGTATTCTTGACTCGTATTGCGTATTTTCTTGCATGGTTATTTTGGCATTTCCTTCTTGGTTCGGTTCAACTTGTTGCTGGTTCGGCTTAGCTTGGTTTTAGGTGGACCGAACCCCCACCTTCCACCACCACCCTCATTTATATTTCTACCCCACTCTCTCTCTCTCTCTTCATTCTCTTTATTTACTTCTTCTTCTTCACCATTACTTCTTCACCTACCAGGAAGAGGGAGAGAGAGCTTAGGCAAGTACAGCTTGCTTCATGGAGGAACCCAAATTTTATTGTTCCATTCTCTTCTTCACGAGATTCTAACACACTTTAGTATTTAGCATTTCTAATTTCCATGGCTCAATTTGTGTAGATCTAAGTTTATTGTATTTTCAAATTTCTTGGGTTTTGATCTACTTAACATTGTTATTTCCAAGTTTTGATAGTTCCATGTTGTAGAGAATCTCCTTCTGCCCCATTTTAACCTATGGAAGTCCGAATTTTGACTTCGGATGAAGGATTTATGAGCTTTGAAGCCATAGACTTCATTGCTATTCTTCTCGGATCAGTGGAGAAGAAGCACAGTCTCTCAGCCGCATGAAGTACTTGACCGCATGAACATTCATGCGGCTTTCCAGCCGCATAGCTCTGCCTTTGATTCAGCCGCATGAGATGGCTTGGCCCTCAGCCGCATAAGCACCTGTATGTCCGCAGCTGCATGAGCACTTGCATCTCTAGCCGCATAAGCCGCCTTCACTCTCAGCCGCATAGGGTTGCCCCCCGAGCCGCATGAGTCATGTTTTCACCCAGCCGCATGCGGCCCTGCCATACCCCCAGCCGCATGGACTGATTCCTTTCCAGCCGCATAAGACCTTTCGTCTCAGCCGCATGGGATCACTCCTTTCCCAGCCACATGAGTTGTTCCCTTGCTCAGCCGCATATAACCCGAACCCTTAGCCGCATGCGCCCTGCACTCCCCAGTCGCATGCGCCCACTCCTTCCCGGCCGCATGGACTTGTATTATTTGAGCCGCATAAGATCCTGTCTTCCCCCAGTCGCATGGACTCCTGAACCCCGAGACGCATAAGCTCTATTATCCCTAACCGCATGAGCTCTATTCTCTTAGCTGTATAGCTCCCTCCACATTCTCCTCCTCTATTATTATTTTATTATTATTCTTGTTCTTATGTTAGAATGTTACATAATGCTTATATAACTTGGGTCTCTGGATAGAAGGCTCGTACTATGAAGATTTGCACATATTCTCTGAACATGATAAGTGTCCCTTTGTGGCGCACTCTTGACCAGTAAACTGACATGATATACCATGACATGCTGTTACGACAGCTAGCCTGACATGACAAGTATGAATGACCTGGACACCGTGGGCGATTGCGTTTTTATAAATAAACCAGTACTGTCTTGCATCATGTCTAGGATAGGGATCCCTGAGTACCACGGTCAGGGATATCTACAGTAATTGACTAAGGCTAATAAACTAGAATAATTCAGTAGACATGAAGAGATTCCCAGCTACAGGCAATCCCGTTATCTGGGCGCATTAAGTGGACTTGTACCCTACCGACGAGTAGGGCACATTTCCAGCACACAGTCACGTGTTGCATTCTTCATAAACGGACATTCGATCTGGATAACTGGATGTTCGGCAGGGCTTGTGGCTGTTGGGATAATCTCATTACATCTTGCTAGTAACTAGGCCTGTGATAACCCTAGTTAGTTAAAAGTATCAAGCCGTATTCTTGCTTTGCCGTGATTGATTGGATAGAGTTTATTCCAGCTTAGTCTTATCCTGATCCTGTGCAAGATGGTGACATGACATGATTATTGATGCTTGCTTTAACAATAACGATCGGGGGTCCAGTTCTGTTCAGGCGAAGGGTTACAACTCCGGTCCTTGTTTGGTTTAAGGGTTGTAACCTGGCTCCCGGAGTAGTTCTGTGTCCTCTTTTCGTTTATTATTTATTGTAACCCCATGCCATGTTCGCCATGTTTTACCTTACCTTAGTACCATGATTATTTATACTGATCTTAGCAATAAAGATCAGAGGTCCAGTTATGTTCAGACGAAGGGTTACAACCCCGGTCCTTGTTTGGTTTAAGGGTTGTAACCTAGCTCCCGGAGCATTTCTGTATCCTCTCTTCGTTTATTGTCTATACTGTACCAATAGTATTTGAGACGGGTTTCTATTCAGGTGAAGGATTACAACCCCGGTCCTTGTTTGGTTTAAGGGTCGTGACCTGGCTACTTGAATGGTTTCCTCGTACTTGGTTTACTGTTGTTATCTCTACTATTATCAGTTTTTTATTTATTATCTTTAATATTCTATTGTGATATGCTGATTTTAGTTCCTAAGTGAAGCCTACTTTGTGGCACTTGCTCTTTCTGGGGTCTGACCCAGCTGGTTTTGTGTGGCCAGATGTCGGAGCAGCACCAGAGGATCTACCGACCTTTCAGCCAGATGGTGACCACCAGACGTAACCCTGGCAACGAGTGAATTTCTTTTTGTTCTTCCACTTTATTGTAAAATTATTCTTTTGAGGCGTTTAGCCGACGAGCACTTGTTAGCTCGGTTGTACCTTTATTTACTGTCTGCCTACGGGCTGTAACATGATTGGAAAATCCTAGGGTTGATCATGTACGACTAAACTCTTGCTAGTCCTGACATTTTGTAACGACTAGCTTCATGATCAGCTGAATATGTAATGTTTGGGACGCCTTACTATTGTATATTTGGTGATCTTACATCTTGTAACATTTACTTACTTGCTTGTGATTGAGACACTAGGCTTGTTCTTGACCATAGGAGACTGTTGGCTTGTAGTTAAACCCTCATGTATCTAGACAGCCGTGACCGTATAGCGAGGTGGGTTGTACTTCAACATACGTAGCTGGCTATGTCTGCCTCCGCTCTCCAGTATTCTGGTTCTGGGCGTGACATGGTTTAAGTGGTGGCCCATGCAGGTCTTGTAAATCAAGATATGTGAGGGTTTAACGAATAGATGTCTCAATCAGTACTCTCTCTTGATCTCTGCTCGTATCCTCTTGATCCCTGAAAATCTTGACCAATCACATGCTTGTATCGTTGATCTGTCCTGGTCCTTCCTTATTGTTCCCTATGTCGTCTTCTTCAGCGACATTGTTCCTGGACCTGCCGATCAGCAAGGCGGAGCACCTCCCGCGGACCAGCAGCAACCCGGAGATCAAGCCCAACATTCAGGAGTAGCCTCCAGAGTTATGCCTACTGGAGGAGAGACACCAGTTCAGCCCGTCCAGCCTGCAGAGCCTGATGATGGTACTTTGGTGGGTCTCATCAGGTCATTATTAGCTTCCCAGGATCGTCGGGGAGATGCCTTGCACCAGGCGGTGGCAGATGCTTTGAGCAAAGGAGGTCATCGGGGTAATAGTGCGACCAACAGCTTCAAGCGCTTGAGTCCTTGACCTATATCTTAGCCAGTCTTTGAATATTGATGCACCCTACCAGATTGTTGTATGTTTTAATACCCTATGATTGTTTTGGTCTAGTGTGACTAGTATACCTAGATGAGACTTTCATTACCACCGTATGCCCATGATCCTGTATGTCGTCCTTTTAAATTTTATGATTGATTAAGTTCTGAGACTTTGATTGTGAGGGGTTTTACCTAGAAGGGGTACGATCATCTTAATTTCGAGGATGAAATTTTTCTAAGGTGGGTAGAATTGTAACACCCAGTTTTCTAAATGAGGGTATTTTGGTCATTTTTAAAATTTTGAGAATTATTTGGAATTATTATGTATTATTTAGATTTATTGGAATTAATGTGATTTTTAGAGATTTTTTAGTATAATTGATTTTTGGTGTTTTAGTGAGTTTGACTTATGTTGACTTTGGAGACTAACCTAGTGGCTAACCTAGGTCATGACTAAGTGATTAGGATATGAAAACCTAGGTTGACTTAAGTTGATGAGGATTAACTCATTGGTATTAATTTGGGGAAAATAGGAGCTAGTTTGATTAAGGAATGGCTTGTGAAGACACAAGTCATTTTATGACTAATAGGCTTAATGGCCCATAGCCCACACCCATTGAACCAAGCCCTAACCCTAGAAAATCTGACCAGCCACTATGGTCAGCCCCCCTATTTATATGCTCCTAAAATTAGGGTTGCCTCTTTAGGAAACTTTGCCATTTGGAAGAGGTGAGTCCCCATCTTTGTAAATCCTTAGAAAATCTATTTCTTTTCCAAATTCCTTCAAACAAATTGCATTAGGACCTAATGTTAGTATTCTTGCTGTTGTTGATGAGTATTTTCAGGGAACACACAATTTGAGGAAGTTTGGTAGTTTGTGGAGCTCTTCCCATTTGGGAATTTTGAACCATTGTTCACCTATAGGTATATCTCCTTCTATTGCATTTAAATTCTGTTAAAAATCATTACTAGGATGCCCTAGCCCTAACCTAGCTGTAGGAATAGCTAACCCTAAGTTCTGTGTCCAATTCGTGTCCTATTTGGACACGTATCAGTGACATGGTGCATGTGTTCGACGAAATACCCCAAAGGACATTTCGGTTGAGTTTTAGAAATGTTTTTGAATAGAAATTAGGGTTTTGGTCTTGCTTATAGGTTTCTAGTGTCTTGATATGGTTTTCGTGTCGTGTCAGGCCACGGGGGACACGGGAACACGCGGGTGCGTGTGCGCGCGCGCGGCACTGTGCGTGCCCTGCTACTCGGGGCTTGCTGTGCAGTGCATACGCCACTTCAATGCTTGATTTTTGACACAGACCTTGGGGCGACCACTGACACCACGTGTGTCAAGTGGCACGAACTCTCGTGTCGTGTCGGACACGTTATGGGCTGTGCACGTGCACTGCACTGTGCGGTCCAGTGTGTTGATTTGGTGTTCACTGTTTAATCATTTTTAATGTTTGTAAATCGTGTTATTAATTAGTAAATAGATCCTAAACTTGATGTTAAGTCTTTGATCTAATTGTTACATGATTTAACTTTGGTTTTTAATGAGGAGTTTGGATTCGAACATGAAATTTGGGCTTTTTCTGATACACAACTGATACGAGTATTTCCAGTTTTCAAACCCCTTTAATTCCCTATTTTGGTTAAGTTTTCAACTGTTAACTATTCCCACAATTCATGAATCATGTTAGCTAAGTACTTTCATTCAAGATTTGGGTTTGTATGGTGTGATATGGGATTTGGTTTGTGGTTCAGAATCTGAAATTATTGTTTAAAACCTGAGAATGTGTTATTAAACTGAGATTTAGTTCCCAGTTTTTTTTACATCAACCTGAGATTCTCTGTTTAATCTGGACATTGATTTCCCTCTTGCATTCATGTGTTAACTTGAATACTTCTCTTTTGAACTGTTAAACCTGGAAATGAGATGTTGGACTGATTTTTGAGTAACTGAAATTGTAGTGTTAAACCTGAGAACACTAACCTGAGATTCTCCCTTATTTATTGAAACTGAGTTTGAATTCTATATAAAACCTGGGATTTAATTCGAGATAAGGGACTGAATTGAGTGGTGTTCATTAGCTGTTAGATTCCTGAGATTTGGGATAACTGAGATTTTCCTTCTCATTTGTTTTGCAAGGTTGCTTCTTAACCTGAGAATCAAATCTGCATTAATCTGAGTTTGTTTGAATTGTTGATTCAACATATTAAAACTAAGATTTAATGGGACTGTGTGCACTGTCTCACCTCATTGTTTTCACTTTTTGACACACACAAGTCCTACACACACACACACATGTTTTACGCTCTTATGCCTCACTGTTCTCAGGATACCACACAAGTATTCACTGTTTCCACATCACCCACTGCACACAATGTCACAATGTGCACAGGTTATCTCATGCCATGTCTCACACACCCTCCTGCCTACACTGTCTAACACACACAAACACACATGCCCTCTTGTACCCACTTGACACACACATGTTCTAGTCTATGCCCCTCTAATCAAACACCCTTATGATATATTACACACACATGTACTCCTGTCCTTCCCCCTCACTCCCTATGTATGTATATAATATATAAGCATTGTTATATATATATACAAGTTCTTATATATGTGTATATGAGTTTTAATATGTATATATTATATATATATGGTGTTTGTGATGTGTGATATAGGGATGTTGTGGTATAGTGGCTATAGGATATGCATTCTAAGTTAGATTATAATCTATATACCAATGTGTGTATTGTTAGCTATAGTGATAATCTTGGGTAGATGTGTATTGGTAGGCTTGACATGGTATTGCCTAGAATAACCTAGTAAACCTAGAGTAGACTTGTTAGAACTTAGAATAACTTGCTAGACCTAGATTAGACTAGTTTGACCTAGATTAGACTTGGTTGACCTAGTTTGACTTCTAGGGTTGACCAGAGTTGACCAAGAGTTGACTTTGGTCTAAATTGACCTAGATTCATGTAGAACGCATTGTAGTGCATATATTTACCATTCTGGACTCGTTGTGACTTGTGCTGTTCTAATAGGAGCTAGACACCACTCATCGGACAGTATATTTCTCTTGGACACTCGGATAGCAGGCGAGTACATTCTCTGATCTTTTCATACTTACGTGGATTATATTCTTGCTCTAGATTACTTTACATGATGCTGACACGTATCTTCACGGATTAATACTATATGGATCCCTTCCTGAGATGTTATCCCTCTACGGGTGCATCGGGTTTTATGTTTATGTACTTTATCATGTGCATCAGGTACTCCTTGTACTCGTACTAGTTCATGTTTTTACATGTTCTCATGTGCTTTATCACGTACCTCATGTACTACTCATTACATGAGTTCACGTATCCTTAGCTGTATTCATGTGCTTATAACATAACTTGAATGGATCCTTGTGTATTAATTGGGGCGGGGTGAGTAGAATTGGTTATGTGATCATTATCCCCAGTAGCTGTATAAATGTGCCTCTTATTTGTATTCATGTGCCCCTAAGCCGTTTACATAACCATATTGTACTCTAAATCATGTAGCCACTTACAGTCTCTACTATCATGTATTTACTTTCAGTTACAAAATATCTCCTGTTTACTCGTACTTCCATTCAGCACTTCCTGTATTTTACTCTATTGCATGATTTATACTCCTAACCTACTATGAACTATTTTGAGAGATATGTGCTCGCTCCCGTCCTGACTGGACCTGTTGAAAATTTTACAGTGAATGATGAGGCTCTGGTGTCTATCCCTCTTAGTGCAGCATTAGACATCACTAGTGACTTGGACCTGCTAGCAGTTGATGTTACTTCCCTAGATTAGGATGTCTTTATCTTTCTGGATTTGTATTGAGTTCCTGAGTTATTATTTGGATATGTATTTATTTAGACACTTAGAACTCTGGATTGTATCTCTGTGTTTTCATTTCTGGATATTTATCTATCTTTCCTTTCATGTTCTATCTTAGATGTGGTTGAGTTATATTCTGTTATGTTACCCCCATTTGGGGAGTATAACTGTATATTACCCTTATCTGTTAGATATTATGACCTAGGACAGCGTTCTACCGCCGACACTACGGCGTAGGCTGGGCGTTGTTACGTCCTCGTACCCTCACAGTGGGTGCGGGTCGTGACAAGAAGAAAGAATAGCACCAGGGGAGGTGGTGGCAGGTACTATTCTCGTCAACACCTTTCCAGCTTCAGTATTATTTGATTCTGGTGCCTCACATTCATTTATGTCTACACGATTTGCGACACGGGTAGGATTGGAGCCCGAGTCATTATCAGTAAGGTTCAATATACTTACTGGTAACGGACTTGTGGGAGTAGATAGAGTGTTTTCCTCGTGTCGGATCGTAGTTAGCGGTAGAGAGTTCCCCGCTAGATTGATAGAGTTTCCAATGGCCGAATATGATGTGATCTTAGGGATGGATTGGTTGAGGGACCAGTATTGTCACGCCCCGCTCCCGTAGGAGCGATCGTCCTCGCTAAGGCGTGATGCCGCACGAGCCTAGATTGCGCTCGTGCAAGGCGGGTTCCATAACGGCCGATTTCAGCGGCTGCGACGGGGTCATCGCACAGAAGTCCCATGCAGAGACATTGAACATGCAGCAGAAATTTAGAATAAAATACAAGTTATTCAAAGAAGCTCTTTTATTTATATTGGAACAAGGTTACAATGGGACGCAAGGCCAAGATTACAATCACTCAAATCCACTCATCTCACATTACAATCACCCAGCTCTCTTTCATCTCTCAAAGTACATTTGCTTGAGCCAGCGGAAGCTTCGGAAGGCGACGTCCATACATTATGTCCCGTATAAGTCTTTACTCCATGCGGCCGCACGCTTCGAATCGCCAAGGAACTCCGTGCCTCGACGCATCCAAGCGAACTCCGCGCCACGAGATTCTACCTGTGCCTGCACATGAAAACTATGTGGGTGCCAGTACTCAACTGTACTGGTGGAATGAGCTCCTCGCCCACCCATACAAACCCAACACGTTATTTTACTTTGTGCAACATAGTCCCTTCTTATCAATTGTCTTTCTAGTCTTGCCTTAGGATCAGTTTTATGACCGATGCCTTGCTGATTTTGTGTCTTTAGACCATCTCGTGCTTGCAACGAATGTTAACTCAATACCTTGCCTCAAGACTCTTCTCGTGCCAACAATGTTAACCTATCGAGTCGTGTTTGCCTTACGGCTTAAAATCAGAGACGCAACTACGCGATGAAGCTCCATTTTCCGTGTGACCGTGCTACAAACCCTTGCTGAGGCCGTGCCTCGTAATTCAGTGAGACTTAACCATATCGCCGCCTCGCGGCCCTTGCTACTTTGATCACCAACTGACCCAATCAAGACTTGTGAATGTTAGTGTCACTCAACCAACTTTGTCTTGCGGCGGTTTTCCGACTTAAACTCAAACAACTCAACCAACTTAAGCAACTTATATGCCGACAACTCAAGACTTAACGCCACATCTCGTGCCGAAGCATGACGCCTATGTTGAAACCCAATCTTAGGCCCAAACTTTGTGTTCTAACTGTACACACCTTCAACTCAACTCAAACCAAAGGCATACATGTGGTTAGCCGCTATTTGCCGACATCTATATGAACTTGGCCACTAGCATCACAAGCTATACCTTGACGTATAGTTTTGTTATTCGAGATCCTTTCAGCGCAAGGTAGCGATCCCCGCTGAAAGTCCCCGACTAACCTGAGCGGGAGCGTACTCCCAGCTCGACTATACCCTGTTCCCTCCTAGGCCGAGTCGCCCCATGGCCCAGGGTTACCGCTCGAGGGTTCATCGCCCTTGTCGACAAGTTATCAAATGACCATACAAGACCCGACACAAACTGACGTCTCACACAGTCATTCCTCTACCAAAACCAAGACTTCTATTTTTGAGACCCCTCGACGACCCACGGTCGTGAGCATTCCTTTCCTTGAGACCCCTCGACGACCCACGGTCGCGAGCATTTCCTTCCTTGTTACCCTATCATTTGGTTCAACTCATGAATGCCTATTTGATAGTCCTTTCTCAAAACTCACTTTGAATCAATTGTGATCCTTGCCTTAAACACTAAGCCCGTGTATCATGCCTTAAACCAATCGTGCTCTGCGTGACACTCCTGTCCAAGTCGACGGGCCATGAGATCGTGGGACTACTTAACTTGACAATCGCAGAATGAGCGGGACAGCACTTGGAATGACTTAGGTCGACCGGCATAACTTTGTCTAACTTACTCAAGCCTACAACTTACCCGAGGGACGAGCAAAGGCTATGCCAAGCCTTGCGCAGTGGAAGCGTGCATGCTTTATCAAGCATTTACGCGGGCGACGCCTATGACTTAGGCTAACTCTTAGCTTTTGCACCGAAGACCAACTTTCCTTCTCCCAAGCCACGGGACGAAGGACCGAATGTCATTTTCAAAGTACGCCGTGCACCAACTCTAAGCCGACTGTTGGATCTTTTTCCATGTTCTAACTCATTTCGACCCGTCGGTATTATTCCCTTAGCTATGTGGATTCGTCTCTTTTATTATCAAGCCTATTGTGCAAGTTGAAAACATATGATTTATTATGTGAAGGCTAAGATGAGGCAAGTTTACCGAAACTACCCCACCTGAGCGAGCGGTCGCCTCGACCGAGCGATGTCTTCCAGCAGCCGTTGCAAGGCTAAGGCCGAACGCCGTCGGTATTTCGATTCCTCCGATTGACTGAGCGGGACGGGGGTACTACATCATACACCACTCAGAAAAAGTTTCGTCCTTGAAACTAACTGAGTACACTTATCGACTTATCACTTTACTCAACATTCAAGAACTCTCGCACACAATTCTCCTATGCCTTACTCAAATCCGAGCCACGCTCGTGCTATCCTCAATCCTTTCTTCAAAACTTACGATCTCAAAATCCTCGATACTTCCTCGTTCCTCAAATCTTACTTGAATTCAACATATCACTTAGTATGGATCGTGCACATATCTTAGACGTCCCCAAAATACATGCATTTCAACCAAGTCTCGTGATAGCGAATCCCTCCATCACCACTCGAGTCGGATCGTGCACGCATTCAAGCGTCCTTGATATACATGCATGTCAACCGAGCCTCATGTGTGGTGCCTTCACCATTCCTATCGCTCCGTACCGGAATGTCTGCCTAACTGCTAGGCTATGTCTTTCCGTCAGTATTGGAATCATAGTTTCCAAACAACGATATCAATACTGACCCCATCCTAAGGTCAAACCAAGTTGATAGTACGGGATTTTTTACCCAAGCTTGCATCACTCTGATTTCTAAACTTCGAGCATAGATTGCCTACACACATCCCAACATTTTGTCGTACGGGGTCCGAGTCGTTCAGCAAAGCCATCCTACTTCAACTTACGTTCAATCAATTTCACGACGGAACAAAATCGCCCGTTCAACAAACCATCTTCGCATAGTCTATCTCTTCGAACACGTTCGACATAATCCGCCTATCAATCCTTCCAATTCAAGCACGCTACGACATAATTCATCGCTAAACCATAATTTCACATTCTATATTCCCTAAATCATCTATTCCAATTTACGTAATCGATCATGAGGTCGTCTAGCTTAACAATATGTTGTGTCCCGATCTCACGTGAGTCAGATTTTCTACGGTGGGCATGAATCACCATACACGCTCCCGCGGAACAATCATCCTCATCGGGACGTAACTCTTGTTTTGCGTCTAGACTAGTTCATTCTCGATGCACATATTGGACCTACTCAATCCTCAAGTTTCTTTCATTCATTAGTTGCAAGTCCAAACATCCTCAAATTGTCCTTCGCATCAAACCAACAAGTCGAGAAAATCAACGTTATCGCGTCCTGATTTTCCGAGTTTGATCATTCCCGCGATATGAATCACCATGTCAGCGCTCACGCAGAACAATCGCCCCCAAATCCGACGTAACACATGTGCGAGGCTGGAGTTGTGCTCGCGCAAGATAAAAATGTCGACGTTGTGGTTATTCGCGTAACCATCAAGATACTTTTATTTTCATCCAACATTCATCTCGATCAAAATCCTTAGTATAGCATCCAACCGAACAATAGCACTTGCACGATCGTCATTCGCCGAGTCAGAGTACCCCCGAGTTATCGCATATCGATCTTTGATACGCCTCAATACCATCGATGATATGCGTAACCTGATGATCTTCCTTTGCAACAAGTTTCGAGTCGTGCGAATGATGCTATCGTCCGACTGGATAATCTCCTCAACATTCAATTCAAGTTCGATCCTTATTCCTTTATCTTAAGTCATCGACCAACGTATTTCCTCAATTCGCAACATTCCTTGCTAACTCAATCGTCGAGTAACATTCAATCCAATCCTTAGAGTCATTGCGTAACTTCAAAATTCAACTTTCATGCACGCTATCGTCTCATCGTGCTAACTTTTTCTATACGATCCGTATCAATTTTCTCGATCAAGTCATCCATTTGTATACCCTAACTTTTTCTCAATTCGATTTCACTTACTCAATCATTCTTGCGTTTCATACTTCGCATAATCCTCAATCTCGTGCACGTTCCGTGTGCGTCAATTTCTAAGTTGTTCGAATCCACTTATCAAACTTCCAGACAATGATTCATTCAATCGCACCTGATCTAATGCTTTGCATATGTGCGACGCTTGCTGATAGACTCACCGACACCCCGAATCCTCAATCGATCGATCGACATTCCTGAGGACTATCGCATACACCACTCAGGAATGAAGTCATTCAACAAATCCTCAAAACTATCATTCGATTCACAATCTACTTCCTTGAATTTTTGTCCGAACGATTCCTTAAATTTCAAGCACGCTCACCATATATCGCACCGACGATAACATTGTCGTTCGATAGCATCCCTATCGATAGTCATCCATTTACTCAATCAAGTCTAACTCATTCTCGTCTGACACAATTCAAATCCCGCACTCGACTTTTCTAAGGTCGACACAACTTTGGTGTATATGCCCAGCCCGACTTAGCCAACCGTGCTTACGCGAACCATCCTTTTGTTTTATCAAAAATTGTTCTCCTACATTTTTGCAATATAGATAGACTTATTGTATGGACATCCCGTAGGACATTTGAGAGAGAGCGCACCAACGATATCAATATGCAGAAGCAACATTCAGAGTTTACGGAACAACAGAGTTAAAGAACTCAATCGGTAGTCCAAGGACGTAAAGCCGTGCTCTGATACCATTATGTCATGCCCCGCTCCCGTAGGAGCGATCGTCCTCGCAAAAGCGTGATGCCGCACGAGCCTAGATTGCGCTCGTGCAAGGCGGGTTCCATAACGGCCGATTTCAGCGGCTGCGACGGGGTCGTCGCACAGAAGTCCCATACAGAGACATTAAACATGCAGCAGAAATTTAGAATAAAACACAAGTTATTCAAAGAAGCTCTTTTATTGATATTGGAACAAGGTTACAACGGGACGCAAGGCCAAGATTACAATCACTCAAATCCACTCATCTCACATTACAATCACCCAGCTCTCTCTCATCTCTCAAAGTACATTTGCTTGAGCCAGCGGAAGCTTCGGAAGGCGACGTCCATATATTATGTCCCATATAAGTCTTTACTCTATACGGCCGCACGCTTCGAATCGCCAAGGAACTCCGTGCCTCGACGCATCCAAGCGAACTCCGCGCCACGAGCTTCTACCTGTGCCTGCACATGAAAACTATGTGGGTGTCAGTACTCAACTGTACTGGTGGAATGAGCTCCTCGCCCACCCATACAAATCCAACACGTTATTTTACTTTGTGCAACATAGTCCCTTCTTATCAATTGTCTTTCTAGTCTTGCTTTAGGATCAGTTTTATGACCGACGCCTTACTGATTTTGTGTCTTTAGACCATCTCGTGCTTGCAACGAATGTTAACTCAATACCTTGCCTCAAGACCCTTCTCGTGCCAACAACGTTAACCTATCGAGTCGTGTTTGCCTTACGGCTTAAAATTAGAGACGCAACTACGCGATGAAGTTCCATTTTCCGTGTGATCGTGCTACAAACCCTTGCTGAGGCCGTGCCTCGTAATTCAGTGAGACTTAACCATATCGCCGCCTCGCGGCCCTTGCTACTTTGATCACCAACTGACCCAATCAAGACTTGTGAATGTTAGTGTCACTCAACCAACTTTGCCTTGCGGCGGTTTCCCGACTTAAACTCAAACAACTCAACCAACTTAAGCAACTTATATGCCGACAACTCAAGACTTAATGCCACATCTTGTACCGAAGCACGACGCCTATGTTGAAACCCAATCTTAGGCCCAAACTTTGTGTTCTAACTGTACACACCTTTAACTCAACTCAAACCAAAGGTATACATGCGGTTAGCCGCTATTTGCCGACATCTATATGAACTTGGCCACTAGCATCACAAGCTATACCTTGACGCATAGTTTTGTTATTCGAGATCCTTTCAGCGCAAGGTAGCGATCCCCGCTGAAAGTCCCCGACTAACCTGAGCGGGAACGTACTCCCAGCTCGACTATACCATGTTCCCTCCTAGGCCGAGTCAGCCCCATGGTCCAGGGTTACCGCTCGAGGGTTCATCGCCCTTGTCGACAAGTTGTCAAATGACCATGCAAGACCCGACACAAACTGACGTCTCACACAGTCATTCCTCTACCAAAACCAAGACTTCTATCCTTGAGACCCCTCGACGACCCACGGTCGTGAGCATTCCTTTCCTTGAGACCCCTCGACGACCCACGATCGCGAGCATTTCCTTCCTTGTTACCCTATCATTTGGTTCAACTCATGAATTCCTATTTGATAGTCCTTTCTCAAAACTCACTTTGAATCAATTGTGATCCTTGCCTTAAACACTAATCTCGTGCATCGTGCCTTAAACCAATCGTGCTCTGCGTGACACTCCTGCCCAAGTCGACGGGCCATAAGATCGTGGGACTACTTAACTTGACAACCGCAGAATGAGCGGGATAGCACTTGGAATGACTTAGGTCGACCGGCATAACTTTGTCTAACTTACTCAAGTCTACAACTTAACCCAAGGGACGAGCAAAGGCTATGCCAAGCCTTGCGCAGTGGAAGCGTGCATGCTTTATCAAGCATTTACGCGGGCGACGCCTATGACTTAGGCTAACTCTTAGCTTTTGCACCGAAGACCAACTTTTCTTCTCCCAAGCCACGGGACGAAGGACCGAGTGTCATTTTCAAGCATGCCGTGCACCAACTCTAAGCCGACCGTTGGACCTTTTTCCATGTTCTAACTCATTTTGACCCGTCGGGATTATTTCCTTAGCTATGTGGATTCGTCTCTTTTATTATCAAGCCTATTGTGCAAGTTGAAAACATATAATTTATTATGTGAAGGCTAAGATGAGGCAAGTTCACCGAAACTATCCCACCTGAGCGAGCGGTCGCCTCGACCGAGCGATGTCTTCCAGCAGCCGTTGCAAGGCTAAGGCCGAACGCCGTCGGCGTTTCGATTCCTCCGATTGACTGAGCGGGACGGGCCACTACAAGTATGCTAGGATAGACTGCCATATCGGCAGGATTGTTTTTAGCATTCCAGGCGAGCCGGAGTTTTCCTTCTCCCGATGCAAAGTTGAACCTTCTCCTCCAGTGTTGCGGATGGCAGTAGCAGCAATGCAGTTACCCTGGATAGTTGAAGAGTTTTCAGATATTTTCCCAGAAGAGCTTCCAGGGATGCCGCCAGAGCGAGAGATCGAGTTTACCATCGACTTGATTCCCGGGACAGTCTCAGTGTCAGAGAGAGTCTACAGGATGGTGCCTTCAGAGCTAGAGATATTGTACAAGATGATTGAATAACTCAGAACCAAGGGATTCATTCGTGCTAGTGGATCGCCTTGGAGAGCCCCGATGTTTCTTGTGAAAAAGAAGGATGGTACGTCCAGATTATGTGTAGATTATCGTACCTTGAACTCAGTGACAATCAAGAATATATACCCTCTCCCAAAGATAGATGACTTGTTTGATCAACTCAAAGGGGCATCAGTATTTTCGAAGATTGACTTGCGGTCAGGATACCACCATATCAGAGTCAGAGAGCAGGACATCCCGAAGACAGCATTCAGATCAAGGTATGGGCATTGGGAGTTCCTTGCGATGCCATTTGGAGCAACCAATATATCGATCGTATTCATGGACCTCATGAATCGTATCTTCATGCCTTATTTGGATTAGTTCGTGATTGTGTTCCTAGACGACATCCTGGTCTACAGCAAGAGTGAGGCGGAGCATGAGCAGCATCTCCGTGTGGTTCTTCAGATTCTCAGAGTGCATAAGTTGTATGCCAAGTTCAGTAAATACGAGTTCTGGCTCGATCATATTTCCTACTTGGGTCATATCATCATCAGAGGAGGAGTAGAAGTGGATCCCCAGAAGATCGTGGCTATCAAAACATGGCCAGTGCCTAGCACAGTGGCAGAAATTTACAGTTTTTTTGGCTTGGCCGGCTACTACCGACGATTTATTTCAGACTTTGCTCGAATTTCAGCGCCATTGACCCAGTTGACCCGCAATGATGTGCAGTTTGCTTGGACAGCAGAGTGCCATGATTCTTTTGAGAAGTTGAAGCAAGGCTTGATGACGGCTCCTATTCTCACGCTTCCAGATGGAACTGGAGGATTTTCAGTATATTGCGATACTTTAGGCAGAGGTTTAGGATGTGTTCTGATGCAGCATGGGAAGGTAATAGCTTACGCGTCATGACAACTTCGTGATCATGAGAGGAATTACCCAACCTATGACTTGGAGCTGGCAATAGTAGTGTTTGCACTTAAGTTGTGGAGGTACTACTTGTACGGAGATAGGGTGAAGATTTTGTAACACCCATATTCTGAATGCGTATTTTGTCAAGCTTGCATATATTTCAGACCTGTATTTATTTTCTCGGATTTTGGCATGTACTTGTAATTGGCTTGACTTGCAGATTTTAGTTCTCGTAATTGGGTTTTACATGACTTGGTTTTATTTTGTAGAGGAGAATTGGTTTGATTTGGTTTGGTTTAGTTTGGTTTAAAATATATTGGAACACCTTAGCCTATGCTCCACCCTCAACACAGCACACCCACCTCCATTAAATCCCACCTAACTTTTCTCTCTCCTCTTTATTTTTATTTACTTCTCCATCTCCTTCTTCTTCCTTCCTCTACATAACTCACCAACACCCATAGGCAAGTGCACCTTGCCACCATATGAGAACCATATTTTATTTGTTCATTAGCTAGATTAGGCCATGGTGATGAACATTAGAACTTGACATTTTGTGATTTGGAGTCTCCTTTGTTCTAGATCTAAGTTTTCTCTATTTTCGAATTTACATGGTTTTGATCTATTTTAGTTGGGTTTTTGTGGGTTTTGATGCTTCTATGTGGATGAGAACTAAATTTTACTCAAGTTAGAACTTTGAAAATCTAGATTTGGCTTTGATTTGACAAAGATATGAAAATTTGAATTCTTGGTGTTCTTGGTGTTCTTCTCGGCCTGGAGTAGCAGCTTGCAGCCTGCGCTCTTTAGCGCAGTGCTGGACTGCGCAGCCCCTCTCGGCCTGCGCTCTTTAGCGTAGTGCCGACCGCGCAGCTTGCCCTATGGTGAACTGCGCTCAGCCCCATGCGCCAACCATTCCTGCGCACTTCACCCTGCGTAGTTCACTCCTGCGCAGTCTGCTCATGCACAATCTGCTCCTGCGCAGTCTGCTCATGCGCAATCCACCCCTGCGCAGTTCACTCCTGCGCAGTCTGTTCATGCGCAATCTGACCCATGCGTCATCTGCCCCTGCGCCCTGTGCCCCTGCGCACTTGGCACCCTGCGCAGCTGACACCTGCGCAATCCAACCCCCTGACCCCTTGCGCAATCCATTGGCTCTTGGAGTTTTGGTTTTATTTCTCTAAGCTTGGCTCTTCTATAGCCCTGTATATTGATATTTTATTAGATATTTTACGCCCATTTTATATCCTTACGCCTTTTGTCATGAACTTGATTTTACTTAACATGTTTGGAATGACTATGGTACATGGCATGGTATGACAAGAAACTAGCATAACACGACAGTGACCCGTAGTGGTGCACTCCTGACATGACCAACCTGACATGATAGTGGCCCGTCGTGGCGCACTCCTGACAAGTACCCTGACATGATTTACCTTGATAACTTGATAGTGGCCCGTGGAGACGCACTCCTGACTTGACTTGACTTGTAACTTGTAACTTGACTTGACTTGATGCTGTTGCGACAGCTAACTTGACTCGTATAATCAACTTGACACCGTGGGTGTTCCTGCTTGCTTGCTTGTGCAATCCACTTGTCTTGTCTTGCATCATGTCTAGGACGTGACTCCCTGGTTCCCACGGTCAGGGATTCATACTGAATATGGATTAGGCTAATGACTAGATCAAGCTATAGTTCATGGAGAATTTCCAGTCACAGACAATCTCGTTATCTGGGCGCTCTTAATTGGACTTGTAGCTTGCCGACGAGTAGAGCACATTTCCAGCGCACTGTCATGTGTTGCACCCTCTAAGTCACCTAAGGGTATATCGTCTCCGGGGCGATGTACCCAACCATACTCTCAATCCGCGGAAGGATAACTGGATGGTCTGCAGGGCTTGGGACTGGGAAATTCTCATTGCATCTTGCTAGTAATTAGGCTTGTGACAACCCTAGTTAGTTAAAGTAGTAAGTCGTAGTAATTGCTTGGCCGCTGGTGAATGGATGATGTCTAGCCCTGTCTAAGTCTTGTCTAGTCCCTGTACCCTGGTACTCCTGAACATGATTGTTTTACTTGCTTAACAATAATTGGGTAGAGACAAGGAGATATTCAGGCGAGGGGTTACAACTCCGGTCCTTGTTTGGTTTACGGGTTGTAACCTGGCTCCCAGAATGGTTCCACGTCCCTAGTCGTTTATTGTCCTGACGTGCTCTTTATTACTTGTACTTTTCTTTTATTTTCTTATGTTCTGATATGCTGGCTTTTGTTCTTATTTCGTGGCCTCCTTTGTGGCACTTGCTCTTTCTGGGGTTTGACCCAGCTGGTTTTGTGTGGCCAGATTTTGGAGCAGCACCCGAGGATCTACCGAACCTCCAGCCCGATGGTGGCGACTAGAAGGAACCCGGGCTACGAGTGGGTTTTCTATTTTGTTTCGCTCACTCTATTGTAAAATTATTCTTTTGAGGCGTTTAGCCGACGAGCACCTGTTAACTCGATGCACTTTTACTTACTGTCTGCCTACGGGCTGTAAGCATGATTAACAAATCCTAGGGTTGATCATGTATGACTTAACTCTTGCTAGTCCTAGCATTTTGTACGACTAGCTTCATGATCAGCTGATATATAATATTTGGGACGCCTTTTATTGTATATTTGGTGGTCAAACATCTTGTAATTATATTATTTGTTTGAGATTGAGACAGTAGGCTTGACCTTAAGAGACCGTTGGCTTGTAGTAAACCCTCATATCTAGACAGCCGTGACCGTATAGTTGAGATGTATTCTATTTCAATATACGTAGCTGGCTATGTTCGTCTCTGCTCTCTAGTATTCTGGTTCTGGGGCGTGACAGATTTTCACCGACCATAAGAGCCTGAAGTATGTTTTCACCCAGAAGGATCTTAATATGTGTCAGAGGAGATGGCTGGAGCTTCTTGTGGATTATGATGTCAACTTGCAGTATCATCCTGGAAAAGCCAACGTGGTCGCAGATGCGTTGAGCAGGAGAGCCGGAGTATATTTTCTAACAGCGCAACCAGAGCTGTTAGCAGATCTTCAGAAGATGGGTATCGAAGTTATCCTTCCTACCAGTGTGGCATTGATGGCTAGTATGCGAGTTCAGTCCAGTATAGTCGAGAGGATTCGGATGGTGCAGTCAACCGATTCCAAGCTTCAGCAACTCAGAGCAGAGTGTGAGGCAGGACGTAGACCAGAATTATGCATTTATGAAGACGGTACGCTTAGGCATGGTAAGCCTCTTTGTGTATCCAGCGGAGATATCAGACAGGAGATCATGGCGGAGGCTCACAGTTCGTAGTATTCCATTCATTCCGGTGGTACGAAGATGTACCGTGATATCCGTCAGTACTTTTGGTGGAATGGCATAAAGAGGAAGATAGCCCGGTTTGTCTCTCGATGTTTGGTTTGTCAACAAGTTAAAGCTGAACATCAGAGGCCGACTGGACTTCTTCAGCCCTTGCCAATTCCAGAATGGAAGTGGGAGCATTTAACCATAGATTTCGTGACTGGATTACCTAGATCCCCAGCTGGTCGAGATGCTATTTGGGTTATAATTGACTGGCTCAAGAAGGTGGCCCACTTTCTTCCATTCATAGTTGGTCAGTCGACGGCTCAGTTGGCAGAGATGTACCTCAGACAGGTAGTCAGGATGCATGGAGTACCAGTCAGTATCATCTCGGACCGAGATTCAAGGTTTACGTCGCACTTTTGGTACAGCTTGCAAGAGAGTTTGGGAACTCACCTCCAGTTCAGCTCAGCTTATCACCCGCAGACAGATGGCCAGTCGGAGCGTACGATCCAGACTCTTGAAGATATGTTACGGTCATGTACACTCGACTTTGGTGGTTCGTGGGAAGATCACCTGCACCTGGTGGAGTTCTCGTACAACAATAGTTTCCAAGCTAGTATCCAGATGGCACCGTTCGAGGTACTGTATGGCAGAAAGTACAGATCCCCGCTAGCTTGGGATGATGTTGGGGAGAGACAGATGCTCGGTCCAGAAATGATTGCTCAGACAGTTGAGGTGGTCAGAAGAGTCCGAGATCATCTTCGAGTTGCACAAGATCATCTGCGTCATTGGGCCGATTCTCATCGACGTCCTCTTGAGTTCTCTATCAGCGACCATGTATTCCTGAGGATTTTGCCTAACCATGGCGTCATTCGTTTCGGCGTACGGGGAAAGCTTAGTCCTAGGTATATAGGGCCGTTCGACATTCTGGAACGAGTAGGAAATATATCCTATCGTCTCGCTCTCTCACCGTCGCTACGTGAGGTGCATGACGTATTCCATGTATCCCAACTACGACGATATATCCCGGACCCGAGCCACATCCTGGATCATTCAGAATTGGTTGTTGGTACCAACCTTTCGTATGAGGAGAGGCCCGTGTCTATATTGGACCAAAGAGAGAAGGCACTCAAGAACAAGACTATCAAGTTAGTCCGAGTTGCTTGGGGTCATCACTCTTTGGGTGAGTCAACGTGGGAGCGTGAGGATGATATCCGATCGCAATATCCCGACCTGTTTGACTCGTAAGGTATAATGTCTTTCTTATACCTTATGCTTTAATTTCCTTGCTTGAATGATTGATTGATTGCCTAGTTATAGCTTGCTTGTGATAGCTTGTCCTTGTTCCTCTAGCCTCTTAATTAAATTTTGAGGACGGAATTCTTTTAAGGTGGATAGAGTTGTAATGCATGTGGTTCGTATTACGTATCTTGGTATACGTGTACGTATTCTTGACTCGTATTGCGTATTTTTTTGCATGGTTATTTTGGTATTTCCTTCTTGGTTCGGTTCAACTTGTTACTGCTTCGGCTTGGCTTAGTTTTAGGTAGACTGAACCCCCACCTACCACCACCACCCTCATTTATATTTCCACCCCACTCTCTCTCTCTCTTCATTAATTCTCTTCATTTATTTCTTCTTCTCTACCATTACTTCTTCACCTACCAGGAAGAGGGAGAGAGAGCTTAGGCAAGTGCAGCTTGCTTCATGGAGGAACCCAAATTTTATTGTTCCATTCTCTTCTTCACGAGATTTTAACACACTTTAGTATTTGGCATTTCTAATTTCCATGGCTCAATTTGTGTAGATCTAAGTTTATTGTATTTTCGGATTTCTTGGGTTTTGATCTACTTAACATTGTTATTTCTAAGTTTTGATGGTTCCATGTTGTAGAGAATCTCGTTCTGCCCCATTTTGACCTATGGAAGTCTGAATTTCGACTTCAGATGAAGGATTTATGAGCTTTGAAGCCATGGACTTCATGGCTATTCTTCTCGGATCAGTGGAGAAGAAGTACAGTCTCTCAGCCGCATGAAGTACTTGACTGTATGAACATTCATGCAGCAAGTCTTTTTCCAGCCGCATAGCTCTGCCTTTGATTCAGCCGCATAAGATGGCTTGGCCCTCAGCCGCATAAGCACTTACATGTCCGCAGCCGCATGAGCACTTGCATCTCTAGCCGCATAAGCCGCCTTCACTCTCAGCCGCATAGGGTTGCCACCCCCGAGCCGCATGAGTCCTGTTTTCACCCAGCCGCATGCGCCCCTGCCATACCCCCAGCCGCATGGACTGATTCCTTTCCAGCCGCATAAGACCTTTTGTCTCAGCCGCATGGGATCACTCATTTCCCAGCCGCATGAGTTGTTCCCTTGCTCAGCCGCATATAACCCAAACCCTTAGCCGCATGCGCCGTACACTCCCCAGCCATATGCGCCCACTCCTTCTTGGCCGCATGGACTTGTATTATTCGAGCCGTATAAGATCCTGTCTTCCTCCCGTCGCATGGACTCTTGAACCCCGAGCCGCATAAGCTCTATTATCCCTGGCCGCATGAGCTCTATTCTCTTAGCTGCATGGCTCCCTCCACAGTCTTCTTCTCTATTATTATTATTATTTTTGTTCTTATGTTAGAATGTTACATAATGCTTATATAACTTGGGTCTCTGGATAGAAGGCTCGTACTATGAAGATTTGCACATATTCTCTGAACATGATAAGTGGCCCTTCGTGACGCACTCTTGACCAGTAAACTGACATGATATACCATGACATGCTGTTACGACAGCTAGCCTGACATGACAAGTATGAATGACCTGAACACCATGGGCGATTGTGTTTGTATAAATAAACCAGTACTGTCTTGCATCATGTCTAGGATAGGGATCCCTGAGTACCACGGTCAGGGATACCTATAGTAATTGACTAAGGCTAATAAACTAGAATAATTCAGTAGACATGAAGAGATTCCCAGCTACAGGCAATCCCGTTATCTGGGCGCATTAAGTGAACTTGTAGCCTACCAACGAGTAGGGCACATTTTCAGCACACAGTCACATGTTGCATTCTTCATAAACGGACATTCGACCTGGATAACCAGATGTTCAGCAGGGCTTGTGGCTGTTGGGATAATCTCATTGCATCTTGCTAGTAACTAGGCATGTGATAACCCTAGTTAGTTAAAAGTATCAAGCCGTATTCTTGCTTGGCCGTGATTGATTGGATGGAGTTTATTCCAGCTTAGTCTTATCCTGATCCTGTGCAAGATGGTGACATGACATGATTATTGATTCTTGCCTTAACAATAACGATCGGGGGTCCAGTTCTGTTCAGGCGAAGGGTTACAACCCCGGTCCTTGTTTGGTTTAAGGGTTGTAACCTGGCTCCCGGAGCAGTTCTGTGTCCTCTCTTCGTTTATTGTCTTATTGCAACCCCATGCTATGTTCGCCATGTTTTACCTTACCTTAATACCATGATTATTTATACTGGCCTTAGCAATAAAGATCAGGGGTCCAGTTCTGTTCAGGCGAAGGGTTACAACCCCGGTCCTTGTTTGGTTTAAGCGTTGTAACTTGGCTCCCGGAGCATTTCTGTGTCCTCGCTTCATTTATTGTCTATACTGTACCAATAGTATTTGAGACGGATTTCTATTCAGGTGAAGGATTACAACCCCGGTCCTTATTTGGTTTAAGGGTTGTGACCTGGCTACTTGAATGGTTTCATCGTACTCAGTTTACTATTGTTATCTCTATTATTATCAGTTCTTTATTTATTATCTTTATATTCTATTGTGATATGCTGGTTTTAGTTCCTAAGTGAAGCCTCATTTGTGGCACTTGCTCTTTCTGGGATCTGACCCAGCTGGTTTTGTATGGCCAGATATCGGAGCAGCACCAGAGGATCTACCGACCTTCTAGCCAGATGGTGACCACCAGGCGTAACCCTGGCAACTAGTGGATTTCTTTTTGTTCTTCCACTTTATTGTAAAATTATTCTTTTGAGGCGTTTAGTCGACGAGCACTTGTTAGCTCGGTTGCACCTTTATTTACTGTCGGCCTACGGGCTGTAACATGATTGACAAATCCTAGGGTTGATCATGTACGACTAAACTCTTGCTAGTCCTGACATTTTGTAACGACTAGCTTCATGATCAGCTGAATATGTAATATTTGGGACGCCTTACTATTGTATATTTGGTGATCTTACATCTTGTAACATTTACTTACTTGCTTGTGATTGAGACACTAGGCTTGTTCTTGACCATAGGAGACTATTGGCTTATAGTTAAACCCTCATGTATCTAGACAGCCGTGATCGTATAGCGAGGTGGGTTGCACTTCAATATACGTAGCTGGCTATGTCTGCCCCCGCTCTCCAGTATTCTGGTTCTGGGGCGTGACACCCTGGCGCTGGCCCGGTGCTTGCATGCCTACGTCGAGAAGGCCGAGTTCGGAGGCCGCGTCTCCGTCCGGAACTCCCTGGCGCTGGCCCGGTGCCTGCACGCCTACGTCGAGAAGGCCGGGTTCGGAGGCCGCGTCTCCGTCCGGAAGTCCCTGGCACTGGCCCGGTGCCTGCACGCCTACGTCGAGAAGGCCGGGTTCATGTCCGTGCCATTATGGCACGGGTTATCCACTAGTATATATATATATATATATATATATATATATATATATATATATATATATATATATATATATATATATATATATATATATATATATGAGACCATCATGTTATACATAGAAATTATCTAAAACTATCCGGGTGGTTTCGTATTATGGAACCACCCTATATATATATATATATCAAGATATGTATGCTCGAAAATAAAATTAGTCGTGTGATTTCATATTATGGAATCAACATGTACTAGGACAACTGTTGAATTTGGATTGCAAATCTGATATTACAACTGTATATTTTGAGTAGATACTCTTTCCTTTTAATCTCAGCCTTATAATCTAAATACAACGATGTTCTAATATAGGTTGGTTCCATAATATCAAATTAGTTTTAGAACATTCTCGGTGGGACTACATTATAATATTATAACAACCATTAGATTAGAATAATAAAGATTGTGCACTCATAATTTTATTAAATATTTTAACATATAAAAAGAAAATTCTATTAACACAAAAAAATCCGCCTACCAGAAAGAGGAAAGAAGGACATAACACATAGGACGAGAAGGAAAAAAAACTACAAATATATAACTGGAAATTGCTGAGAAACCCAATTTCGGTGTTGGTTTTTATGAAAAACCCACCCGCATGATGGGTGTTATGAAATGCCCAGAATTATATATTTCCACGTTAAGTATTCCAAGATTCCCTTTAGATGCTCTGTATTTACAAAATTAAACCATAACCACCCCTCCGCACAAACTCAGATCTGGATTGCGATTCTCGTCTTCTTCTTCTTCTTCTTCACGAGAGATCTGAATTCCATTGCTCTCATCTTCAGCAGAGATCGCAAAGATCGTTCGTAGTTCACCATGCTTTTTTTCAGTCGAACTCCGATCATCGCTCATCTTCTTCATCATCATCTTCTTCTTCTTTTTTTTCGACAATTAGGTCAATTATGGAGAGAAGATCTTCTTTTTTTTCATAAGAGTTAGCATCGTTTTGAAAGAAGAACGAAAACTCTTGAATATTTATTCATGTCAAATTTTTTTCCACAAAACAAAAAAAATAAAAAATTAGGTTTCTGTCAACTGTTCTCCGTCGATATCACATGAAGAATAGTAATTCTCCTGCATTTTTAACAAAGAGAATACCATTCTCCGTGTTGAATGGCATTCTCCGTGTTACTAACACGGAGAATGGCCATTCTCCTGTGTTTTAACAGTTGAATAACCATCCTCCGTGTCATTTAACACGGAGAATGCCATTCTCCGTGTAATTTAGCACGGAGAATGGCCATTCTCCGTACTAAATTACACGGAGAATGGTCATTCTCCTACGTTTTAACACTGAGAATGACCATTCTCCGTGTAAATTAACACGGAGAATGCCATTCTCCGTTTTATTTAACACGAAGAATGCCATTCTTCGTTTTATTTAATACGGAGAATGGCATTCTTCGTGTTTCTAACACGGAGAATGGCCATTCTCCTGCATTTTAATACTGGAATGACCATTCTCCGTGTTAAATTACACGGAGAATGGCATTCTCCGTGTTAAATGACACGGAGAATGGTCATTCTCTGTTTTATTTAAAACGGAGAATGCCATTCTCTGTGTAATTTAGCACGGAGAATGGTCATTCTCTTGCGTTTTTAACACTAGAATGACCATTCTCCGTATAAATTAAGACGGAGAATGGCCATTCTCCGTGTAATTTTGCACGGAGAATGGTCATTCTCCGTGTAAATTAAGACGAAAAATGACATTCTCCGTATAAATTAAGACGGAGAATGAAATTCTCCGTGTTACTAACACGAAGAATGGCCACCCTCATGCGAAATTAACATTTTTCTTTTTCTAACACGGAGAATGACCATTCTCCTACATTTTATGGTCAGTTGAAACTTTGAAGGGCCATAACTTTTGACTGGGAGGTCGAAACGAGGTCCGGTTTGTCGCAAAATGAGCATATCTTCGAGGAGCTTGAGATTAACAGCTTCTTCGTTAGACGGCCTTTTAAAATTTTTGAATCACAAAAAAATGATGTTTGGACCTCCGTTTTAGCACTTTTGCCGTTTGTCTCGGTCTTTCCAAAAATTTTTGACAAGTTTTTGAAATTTTTTGATGAGAAAACCTAGATTCGAAGGTGAGCAGCGCATGGAAGAAGATGAAGTATCGAAACATTTTTTTAAGAGTAGTTTCGTGGGTGTTTTCAATAAATTAGAAGGAAGGGCAAAAATGTCATTCAGAACCCTATTTATATATTTTTGCTAATTCTGGACACGCGATGAAATTTTATTGCGCGGTGGATTTTTCATAAAACTTTTTCGTTTTTTGGACATTTCATAAATTTCCCCAATATATAATTAAGACTTGTCAATCAACTTAAACAAACCAATTAGCACGATTAGATAGAAAAAAAAAAAAAAAAAAAACTTACCGTGTTATTTGAAGATTGCAGAACCAAAACTATACCCTCATCTCAATATTTTGAAAAAAGAAGAAGAAAATTAATCAACTAGATGACCAAGTGTTATTCAATTCAAAAATATAAAAGTTCTCACAAGTAGAAAAACAATGATGAAATAAGGTTTACAATTATCTACTATTGTTAGAGAGGAACACATTACATCACTACAACTAATGTGTTATCAATTAGCTGAAAAATATAGCTATATAATATTCTATACAATTTGGATTCCCCAAAAAGTCTAAATATATTGTCCAACAACAATAAAACAACAACAATTATAAAGGATTTGTCTAACACAACATAAAAATGCCAATCGCTTAACTAGAACCTTTTTTTGACTAAAGGTAACCATTTTATTAATCAAAAGAGTGTAAAGAGGTTACATCAGAAGCAAGATCCTTAGCTAGAAGCTGGTTAAGGAAACTAGGAGGGGAATGATAATTGCCATTATTCTTGCTTAGCAAACAATGTTTCGCCAAGGTATCAGCAGCTTTATTACCGATCCTTCTCACATATTTGAAGTCCAGAGCAAGCGTTGATGGTATGGATTCTTTGATGGATTGGGTTAAGCCGATCAATCTCCACGGGATTAACTCATTCGCCCCCTTGAAGATCCTATGCGCGATCAAAGAATCTCCTTCAATTAATATCTTGTTCCCTTCAAATTGTTCAGCCAATTGGATACCCACTCTAATGGCATGCAGTTCAGCCTGCAAACTATAGTCTATCGAGTGTGGTTGCAATGAATGCCAAGTAATTGCTGTCTTGAACGTGCCGAGAGAGTCTCTAGCTATGGCTGCCACAGCTAGTGAAGATTCAGCAGTAGCCCCATCAACATTGATTTTAATGGCTCCGTCTTCAGGGGGTTTCCAGCTTGCTATCATACTGCTTACATTTTGCAGGTCTTGAATCGTGTCAAGTCTGTCTCTACATCCTCCATGATGGTTATTGAGTAGGGTGATAGCTGTCCCGACAATCCGTTGTGGTCTTGGTTCAATATATTGAAATATACATGATCCTCTAGCCTTCCAAATAGACCACAAGAGGTTTGCCCCTATTCGGAAGGCCTCATGAGCTTGGGGGTTTATGAGCCATCCCACCACCAGCTGGGAGACAGAGTCTCCATCACTTATTCTGAGCCCTAAAGGACTAATGAACCAACTTTCCCATGCGACTTGGCAATGTAGAAAGAGATGATTGGTGTCTTCCACCTGAAGTAAACAAAAAGGGCATAAAGGGCTTACACTGGGTATTCGCCTGTTGATAGCAGCCAATAGCAGGAGACATTCATTAAGCAGCCTCCAAATAAAGAATATGCCTCGTGTTTTCCTTCCAAATAAAGAATATACAGTCCATTTTCCAGAGATACTTCTAGTGTTTTCCTTCCATCCTATCAGAAGAAGAGGTGGGGGTCTGTCTACGTATGGACTTATATAGTGATTTCGTAGAGAAACTACCATTTTTCGTGCATGTCCAAATGAGCTTATCTGGTCCGTCTTCCCTTCGGATATTAATATCCATAATAGCCTTTACCTCCATTGGAGTGAAGAGGGACTTGATAAGATTTATGTTCCAGCCCCCCTAGTTGTGTATCCATTAGATCCCGCACGAGCGTTGATCCGTCTCGATCATGGTGATCATCGGATATTCTATAGCCCGGTAGCTTTGGAATCCAAGGATCATAGTATATGTTCACCCAACCCCCATTAATTTGCCAACATATATTCTCAGCCATTGTATGACGAATAGCCAAGATACTCGCCCAGGTAGGAGAAGCTCGTCGACTCTTCTTCACTGTCCAGATCGAGTTGTTTTGGAGATAGACCCCTCGCAATAATCTCGCCCATAAGGAATGAGGCTGGTCGAGAAACCTCCAGATAAGTTTCCCTATTAGTGAATCATTGACCAAGTTGATGTTCCTGAAGCCAATGCCGCCTTCATTCTTAGGTTTGGTTAGTTTGTTCCACGCAAGAAAGTGTATCCTCTTCTCTTCTATATCATGCCCCCACCAAAATGCTCTTTGTTGTTTAGTCAGTTCAGATGTGATTGCTCGGGAAATCTTGTAGGTCGACATATAATATATGGGAATAGAGCCTAGTGTTGATTTGATAAGGACTGCACGGCCAGCATGTGATAGTAGCTTCATCTTCCATCCCTTGAGCCGACTGTGGCACTTCGACAAGAGCTGCTCGTAGGTGTTGCATCGATTTTTGTCCAGCATGAGAGAGTGGCCCAGATACTTATTCGTGCTAGCCATTATATTAAGCTGAAGAGAGGCTGCCATGTCCATTTGATCTTGAGGAGGAACGCCCTTGCTGAATGCTATACTGGATTTCTCATAGTTGATTTTTGTCCTGACCACTCTTCAAAGGTGTTGAGAATGGTCTGGACTGTGTTAAGAGATGAAAGGTTGGCCTGTCCAAAGATGAGTAAGTCATCAGCAAATAATAGATGGGATATGGAGGGAGCATATCGATTAATACGAATGCCATGGAAGAGGTCGTCTCTCTCGTAACAGTAGAAGAGTCTAGATAAGACCTCCGAGCATAAGATGAAGATATAGGGAGATAGTGGACAGCCTTGACGAACTCCTCTTTTCGGTCTGAAATGTCCTTCAGGGCAGCCATTGACGAGAATGGAGAAGGATGAGGTTGTAATGCACTTCATTATGAGATCGAGTGTGTGGCCTTGAATCCCAAAGCCGTGAAGCGCCCTCTTGATGAAGGTCCACGACAATCTATCGTAAGCCTTGACCATATCGATGCTTAAGGAATATGAGTTTTTCTTTTTTGAAAAGGACTTCATTGCATGGAAGATTTCCTGAGCAATCACAACATTAATTCTCAAATATAAATTAATTAAATAAACACAATGAAGTAACTCAAATATTAAATTTTATTCTTCAAACTTGTTTTCTCTTCTATAAAAGTAATATTTCTAAAAGAAATCTAACTTAAATTCTAAGAAACAAATCTAAATCAAATCAGAAAGATAATCAAATTAAAAGGTATGTAAAAATAATTATGAAATTAAATATACAAAATTTAATAAAATCCTTGAAATTTGTTCGAAATAATAGGCATTATGTAATTATTCCAAATATTTTGGGTCACTTGTTTTCTTGCATTCAGTTGTGTAACGGACAACTACTACATAACACTAAGAACATCATTGGTAGATGAAGCTAAAAAATACATCTTAATGTCCAAATTTATAATAAAAGATAAATAAATGTAAAATGGATTGAGTCTATATAAGAATAGTAAAAAATAAATTTTGAGATCCAAATGAGACAAGTAGATGTAGGCACACGCATGATTTTTTTTTTTTCTTCCAAAAATAATACAAAATATAGAATCTATAAATTGAGACTCTAGATTGAGCCTTACTATTTTACAAAAAATAAGTTCCTACATAGCTAGACTATAACTCTCGTGACTCAAACAGAACCATAATGAAATTTTAATTCAAATTACTATTCTATAAAATAAACTCGTACATTCTGAATCTCGAATCTAGAAATGGTGTTAAACTTACTATCTATGCTTATGATCGGCTCAAGCTTCAATTGAGTTAGCTATACCGTTTGATAACGAATTCGATGTTCGATACTCATCACTGGTAAGTCTTGTCATAACTTATTATTTTTGGTCAGTGATCCCACAAACATTCTGCTCAACGTGTCTGCTATGACGTGTTCTTGTCCGACGTATACTCGATCATTAGGTCATAGTCTTTTATAAGTTCAAGCCAATGTCGTTGCCACAAGTTTAGTTCCCGTTGGGTGAACAAATATTTGAGCCTCTTGTAATCTGTGTAAATTCTGCAAAGCACATCATAGAGCTAGTGTCGTCATAGTTTCAATGCGAATACAACTGCCGCTAATTCGAGATCATGCGTCGGATAGTTATTCTCGTGTTGCTTCATCTGCCTCGAAGCATAGGAGACCACCTTGTCATTCTTCATGAGCACACACTCTAAACCAGTTCTCGATGCGTCGCTAAAGATCTGAAATTCTTCTAGTTCGTCCAAAAATACAAGAATTGAAGCTAAGACGAACCACTAGTTTCACAGTCGTCGCTCCTCCACTTAAATGTTTCTTGCAAGAGATGCGGACGTGAGCCGCTTGGTTTGGTTTGGTCCCCCCTTAGGCCTCGTTTGGTTGGCGGAATCATCGGGTTCGGGAAAGGAAAGTGATTACTTTTCTATATTTGGGTGCCAAAGAAATTGAGGAGGAAAGAAAAGTGATTGCCAATGAAAGAAAAATTAGGAGAGAAAGTGATTCCATCCATCAAAGGAAGGAATCACTTTGTCACATTAAAGTATTCACCTTTCTTCCAAATTTATTGGCATTTTTAAACATCAAAAACAAAAATCAATATGAATTATAATTTTCCAAAGGAAAGAAAATGCCAGGCCTTTTCCTTCCCATTCAGGAACCAATTCTTTTGTTAAAGTTAATAAAAACGTTTTAAAAGAATATCTAAAAGTTGAGCACAAGAGAGGAGAGGAGAGGAGAGGAGGGGATTACTGAACGTCGGTCTGCTGGTGATGGTGATGGCTCTACTGAACTACTGCTGCCACGTGGAGGGATGGATGGGTGAGATCCACGGGAGGGTGGTCTGCGACGTCTGTGGGGATTCCTCCATCCATTGGAAGTTACTCTCGCTCACTCCCAGCAGATCAATAATCATAATCATATTTGGTTGGTAGTAGAGAGTTGATGCACACAAATGTTGTTAAATTGGGATTTTGTTTCATTCACTTGTTAATGGATCATGCAACTTCTGCCTAGCCTTTTATTGGTGCTTTTTATCTCTTGATCAAGAAAAGTTAGGATGTGTTGTGGTTGCCAGATGTTGTGTCAAGAAAGAAAAACGACAATTGATGTTTTATAACAGGTTTACCAAATGTAACTATGTTCCTGTACCAGGAGGAGGTTGGAAATTTAGATGTAGGTAGATTTACTTTGCCAAGGGGAGACATAGCGCATTCTGGCTGGGTGGATGGGTTCGATCCCACGGGGACGAACAGGAGGCAGACGAGGACGGGAAGACCACATAAGAGGAGGATAATTGTAGTATGTTTCTGATTGCGACTAGCGCTTGGTGATCCAATGGAACATAAGAAGATGACGCCCCTCTTGACAATGGGACATTTTGAGTAGACTATTATGTTTAGACTTTAGTTATCATTTCTATAGCTATAGCTAATGAAGGAAAAAAAAAATAAAAAATCAATGAATGGAAGAGGAAGAAAACTACAAGTAGTAGAGACGAATGACAAAAATGGAAAGTTTACTCCTTACTTTCTTCACAGGGCTACTAGTACTCTTCTCTTCCTATTTATATCTCAAATTCTTCATCTAACTAACAATAAGCTGACCTGGCTAATTGTTAACAGAATGTGCTGACCTGGCTAATTGGCTAACTAATTCTTGCTGATGTGGCTAACTGCCTGGTTTACTGAACAAAGCTACTATCAATACCGATTCAAATGTTCTGAAGACTGCTACTAAGCTATGTTGTTCTGCTACATTGATCTGCTGCTCCACTGTTTGATGAACTACTGACACTCCTCTAACTGAACCGTTGGAACACAAGAGGTTTGTATCATGATTTTGACATGAAATCTGTTTGGACTCTCGTCTGAATTGTTGGCATTTAGTTCTGAAATGGTTTTCTTTTGCATGTTCATCCTTAAATCTATTATATTTTTCATTAAGTCACCTAATTCTTGTAAATTGCTTAAAAGTTCCTTTACAGAAAGTAGGGGAAGGGTGGGTCAAGAGGAGATGGAGGGGAGGGGGGGGGGGGGGGGGGGGGGGGGGGGGGGGGGGGGGTGGTGGTTGTTATGTGCTTTTGGGAGAGGGAGGGATGGGTATGGGAGGAAGATGAGGAGAAATTGTCTTTTTATGCAATTAGCCTTTTGTTTTGGTTAATTTTTGGTTGACAGTGATAGAGGGCTGGCACTAACAAACGGGGACTAAAAACTTCATTGTCGTTGATTTAGAGGACTTCTGAGAAATCCACAAGATTTATGGGACCTATTTAAAACCAGAATAGATTTAAGGGACTCATATGCAAAAATTGCTTCTGATTTTTTGTTTATAATCACAAATTTTGACATTTCTGACACACCCACATATTGATCTAATGGTTGAGGAATAGGCAAAAGAACTTTCTCTTTAAGAGGAGGAAAGTTAGTCTGTTAAACGTACATACACCTCTATGGATATTGTGTATATGTACGTCTTCCCGCACCTATTTAAATATTTATACCTAGGAACAATTTTAGCTAGGAATGAAAAGGACTTCTTAGTGCCATGAGGCTCCCACTTATGCAGGATTGGAAAGGATCAAGATGTATACAGTACATATATTTTGGAGAAAGGTTTATTTTTATTGGTATATAAATCTGTACATCACTCACTAAGGTGTCTTTAGGTTAAAGGAATTCCCCAATAAGAGATAATTTCCTTATTCCTATCAGACGTCTTGTAGTGTACATAAACCTTGGATAAAATAACTGATACATCCTCTTGAATTCTCTTACTGATTACTCTTTTGTGAACTTCATTCTGGAACTCTCTTCAATTCCACTCTTTCCAAATATGACACACTATGGCTGCCAAAGCCACCCTCATCAATATAGAAACTAAATTCTTCTTCTTACTGTGCCTGGCTAATTCCTTTACCTCCTCTGCCAATGCAACATCTTCTACTTTTCAACTTTAACTTTAACCTGGTAAGCTTCCATTTGTAGGCTATATATATATTCTCTGCCAATGCAACATCTTCTACTTTTCAACTTCAACTTTAACCTGGTAAGCTTCCATTTGTAGGCTATATATATATATATATATATATATATATATATATATATATATATATATATATATATATATATTCTTTCGAAGAAGGTAAATTTTATTGAAGAACACCAAAATTACAAAACTTTAACCCAGCCCAGATCACAAAAACAATCATCTGGGATCAAGAGATTTGTATGTCAGCTTCTATGTTTCTTTGTACAACATATATACCGAGGGAAAGACCCTCAAAGATACTTCGGTTATGTTCCCGCCAGACATGGGCGGATCCACATTCAGGCCACTGGGGGCCCAGGCCCCCGGTGAGATTTTTTTTTAGGGTCCGCTTGGATTGAGGGTTAAGAGAGTTAAGTGAGGGGAAGTTAAATGAGGGAAAAATAAAATCATGCTTGGTTTGAGGGTGGGGGTTTAGGAGGGAGAGTTATAGAGGGTTAAGTGAGGGTTTATTTCACCATCTTTTGTCCATTTTTTTAATCCCCCAAATCGGAGGGTTAAGGAGGGTGATTGAGGAATTTTGTTTAAAAAGTCATAAATACCCCTTATTTGTTCTATAAAATATCATGATTTTTTTTCCTTTTTTTGTTTTTAACATGTTGCTCCGTACCTTCCTAATTTGTGAAGATATTTTGACATGTTAATTTCAATCAAATTTAATTTTATGACATATGTAATAAGGTTATTTTGGTAACTATCATACTTTTATTAATTCTTTTCTCACTCAAAACCTCCAATCCAAGCAAGAGTTATTAAATACCCCTCACTTAACTCTCCCTCCAATCCAAACAAGATTTTATGTATTGACTCTACTCCCCCTCACTTAACTCCCCCTCATTTAACCCCACTTAACTCTACTTTTTTTTTTCCCTCAATCCAAGCTGCTTAGAGAGAAAGTAGGTCATTTGATTTTGTCTTTAATTTTTAAATGATGCTAAGTATATTGGAGATCACAAAGGAGTTGTGATTGACTTTGCAAAAAAAAATAATGACATTTTGAATGCTATAGCACTTGTCAAAGTGGCTAAGAAGTGATTGCAAACGGTAAGAGATGATGGATGAGAATCTCTCCTAAGTAAGATCACCGCATTTTTTCTATAGCAAAAGCAAGTATGAAAAGATGTTTCTATACAATGAATATTGTCAAGATGGATTTACGAAATCGAATTTGTGATCAGTTTTTAAATAATTGTATTGTATGCTTTATAGGAAAAATGTTTTAGTAGTATTACAAATGATGTTATAATTAAACGCTTTCATAGTATGAAAACTCACAGAGAACAATTGTGAGATGTAATGCTTTATTGTATAAAAATAGTACTAGTTAATATTATATAATATTATTATACCCAAAAACAATCCAAGAGCGTTATTCTCGAACCCTCTTATGATTGTACCCCCAGTGGATTGTAATCCTGGATCCGCCACTGCCGCCAGACGTGCCAAACCATTGAACCCAAAGGAGCTGTTACCGCCG
>JANAVB010004259.1:0-53819 GCA_029216955.1 Iris pallida | reverse complement strand
GTGATTGCCTAGTATTGTAGCATGTTTGGTGTAACTAGATGAGACCCAGACTGATATTGCATGCCATGACCCTGAATACCGTCCCTCTTAAGAATGATTGATTAGGTTCTGAGACTATGATTGCTGGGGGCTTAACCTAGAAGAGGGCGATCACCTTTAATTTCGAGGATGAAATTTTTATAAATGGGTAGGATTGTAACCCCAGTTTTCCATATGAGGGTATTTTTGTCATTTTGGAGTAATTTAATTTATTAGATTTTATTAGATTTTTGGGAATTTTTAGGAATTATTTTGGAATTGTTTGGAGTAGTTTGACTTTGACTAGTGTTGACCCTTGTGGACCAACCTAGGAGCTAACCCTAGTTAGTATGGACTTGGTTAGTATGTGACTCTAGTCTAACCTAAGTTAATCCATAGTTTGGTCGTTAGACTCAAGTTAGTCATAGAGAATTAGATAATCATAAGTCATGACTTATGGTTTGAACCAATTAATAAAACACTTAGCCAGCCTATGTAACTTGGCCCAAGCCCAAAATTAGCAAACCCTAACCCTACTTGACTTGGCCAGCCACCTAAGCTTTGGGAACCACCCCCTATAAGTACTCTCTTAGTTTAGGGCTAGCCTCTTTAGGAAGAACAAGTTGAGAAGAAAGGTATTTTCAATCTTTAGAAATTCATTATAATCCATTTAATCCTTTTTCTCCCAAACCATTCTATTAGGACCCCAAATTCATTGTTCTTGCTGTTGGTATTGATTGTTTACAAAAGGAAACAATTTGTGGGATTTTGGTGGCTTGAGGAATCATTCCATTTGGGGATTTTTTTACCCATTGTTCATCAATAGGTAACCTTCTCATTTCTTCATGGATTTTCGATTTTTCTTCATCATTAGGAAGCCCTAGGGTCCCCTAAGTATCAGTATAAGGTTTTGTGTCGGGTATCCTAAGTTTCGTGTCCGTTCTGGATACGTATCAGAGGTAGGGTTAAGTGTTTGACGAAATGCCACTGAGGGTATTTCGAGTTAATTTCTAGAAAGTAATTGATTGGAAAATATTGTTTTTATATTGCTTACATGTTTCCAGTGGACTGATGGGATTTTCGTGTCTGCTCGTATCGGATTCATGGCTTGGACACGGCAGCACCACAACCCGCACATATCCCCTACTACTCGGGGACTCCCGAGGACACGATACTGCGTGTTTAGACATGAGATTTTAGGGAGTCCGGGCACCCACTGACACGCCATGTTCAGATTTCGTGGGCCTACGTGGCGTATCAAGGAAGAAATCCTCGATGCACGGGAATATGCCTGTGCAGTGCACTGTTAGTTATTTGCCACTGAACGGCATTGTAGCGTCGACACGACACGCTAGGACCAAATTTAGGCTGACACACTTTTAGCTGGACACTAGGTGTACCTACTGACACGAGCACGAGACACGAAGTGTCCTGTGTCGTGTGCACGACACAAGTGCACGTGTGCACGAGACAGTGCACTGTATAGGCACTGTGTGTTTGTTTTTGAGTTTCTTTGGTATTGGACACGCCGTGTCCGCCTTGGGTGACACGAATGATTTGTGGGGCTTGTGCACATGGGTTTTTCTGTTAGCAACCAATAGGTTTGGGTTTTAGTTTAAATTCTTATTCGAACTCTCAATAATGTATTAACTGATACCTGTTTGTTCTGCTAAACATTTGTTTTCCCCAGTTTCGATTTAATTGTCTAATGTTTTTAACCTATTAATCACTGATTAATGCCTGCTTTATAAGCTCTAATCTAATCTCCTATATGTATACTAACTATGGTTAGTTTTTGGTGATTTGGTGGTGTTAATGCATTCGAATGGGGTTGGGATTGTGGGGACTGAACATTGGTTCAGTTGGTAACATTATTTTCCTTATTTCCTTACAGTTTAGTATTGAATTGATTGAGTGTGTTCTTAAATCTTAAACCTGAGATTAGGATTTCATATTTAGTATTTGTGTTTGGTTAAGTTTATTTTAAATCTGAGAATTCCTTTTGTTTTTAAATCTGAGAATGGGATACAAATCTGAGAATTCCTTTTGTATTTTAAATCTGAGAATGTATGGAAATTTGACCGAAGCTGGGTTTTGCCTTATGGCTGAAAACTGGAAAAAACATGTACTGTTGTACACTGATTTTTCTTTTTGCTTTTTCTTATGATTTTGGGTGTTATTTTTCCATATGGTATGACCTGGAAATGTTAGGAGTAATAGCTGTGGGCTATTTTAATGGTAAAGTTATATAATGTATTGTATGAACTGATTTTTGGGTTAAAATTAGTATAGGGACTGACCCCCCTTACTAATTTTCGTGTGTAATTCCTCCCCTTGCAGTCCAGTTTTAGAATTTGTTTTGCTCACTCACTCACTGATTTGATTCCTCTATACACACACTGTCCTCCCTCCCTTTTTACTGTTTGTAATTCCTGCACATTGTTTTACCTCACCACACACAACACACCCACATGCCGCTCATTTCAATTCCTGTCACATGTTGCATTACACCCATGTTTATGTGTCTTTATCCACACCCACACCCACATTAGCATACACTAGGTACCACTCTCTCTTTCACATACACACAGGTTTAACACATCACTCATATATATATACACACACACACACTCATACACTTGTGCATCTGTGTTCCCTCTCCCTACATATATATTTATATATGAATTGAGATAGATATATTAGTTTCTATATATATAAAGGAGTGCATGTGCCTATACATATATTTTAGATATATTAGTGTAAGGGTGATACATATGAAAATGTATTATATATGGTTATGTGGTGATATGTGATAGCCTATGGGTATATTCTAATTAGATATATATATATATCCATATGTGTATTGATTAGCTATAGAGAATGTCTTGGTAGATGTGTATTGGTAGGCTTGACATGGTATAACCTAGAATAGTCTTGTTAGAGCCTAGAATGACTTATTAGACCTAGTTAGTTGAGTTTAGACTATTCTGACCATAGTTGACCTAGTTTGACTAGTGCAGTTGACCAGAGTTGACCAAGAGTTGACTTTGGCCTAGATTGACCTAAAATCATGTAGAATGCATAGTAGGACTTCATTTTACCATCTTGGACTTGTTGTGACTTGTGCTGTTCTGATTAGGAGCCAGACACCACTCCTCGGACAGTACTTTATATTGGACACTCAGATACCAGGCGAGTACATTCTCTGATCATTTTATATCCTGCTTAGAATTATTTCCTGCATTAAATTACTTTACTTGTGCTGTCACAACATTATCACGGATTAGTATTATACGGATCTCTTCATGCGATGTTATCCCCCTCGGGAGCATCGGGTACATTGTGTCATGTGTATTTTATTTTCATCATGTACTCCTGTACATTCACCATACATGATAACTATTTAGTGTAGATCATGTACAACTATTTAGTGTAGATCATGTACAACTATTTAGTAGATCATGTACAACTATTTAGTGTAGATCATGTACAACTCTTTAGTGTAGATCATGTACAATTCTTTTGTGTAGATCATGTACAACTATTTAGTGTAGATCATGTACAACTATTTAGTGTAGATCATGTACCAATCTGTTCCGTTCACATGTGCTATCCTGTACTCTGACTCACTAGCCACTGTTAGTTCCTTACTTATAGTAGATATTTTCTATTACAGTTCTCTCTCTCTGTTTACATACTGTATTCTTCAGCACCTGTATCTTACTTTACTGTATGATTATATTTTTTAACCTGCTATGAACTGTTGAGATGTACTGTGCTCGCTCCCGTCCTGACTGGACCTGTTGAAAATTTTACAGAGGATGATGAGGAGCCCTGTACCCTTACTTGGAGCTTGCCTAGTTGACACTCGCGACCTGGACCCCTGGGGAGGTTCAGGCAGCTGCTCAGGATGATACCTTGCATAGTGTAGATAGCTTAGATTGTTCTTCTTTTTATGATTAGCTGTTGTCCTTATTTCAGAATAGTATATTTTAGAGATGTTGAGACTTTGTTTTTCTTTCTGTTGTACCTCAGTTGAGGATTCTCTTATCTATTTTATCGTGCCATATTCTATCTCTAGATTGTGATTGAGATTGTACCTCTGTGTTGGCCTCCTTATGGAGATATTCATATTATGTTATTATAGTTCATGACCTAGAACAGCGTTCTACCGCCGACACTGCGGTATAGGCTGGGCGTTGTTACGTTCTCGTACCCTCACGGTGGGTGCGGGTCGTGACAATGCCAGACCAGGATGTCTTTTACTTTAGATATGTCTTCGCTTGCGAACGTTGCCCTCAAAGCGTCACGTCATTTTGGTTTAGTTACCTAAGATATTTCATTTACTGCACTTTAGCTTGTATATTGTGTACCTTGCTATGTCCCCTGAGGACCTGGATGGGCTACACTGTGCACTTACACTTTATATAATGTATATATTTATTCTGAGAGGAGCCATTTTTTCTGAGTTACAACCTCTCTTAGTTACTGTTGAGACTCCAGTACCTGAGCTATGGCTATATGTACGCCAGACCCGAATGTCTTTTACTTTAGAGATGTCTACGCTTGCTAACATTGTCCTCAAAGTGTCACGTCAGTTTGGTTTAGTTACCTAAGATATTTAATTTACTGTACTTTAGCTTGTATATTATGTGCCTTGCTATATCCCCTGAGGACCTAGTTATTCTCCAGATATAGCTGACGAGATCTTTCCTGATGAGTACGGGCATATCTAGTTATTCTCCAGATATAGCTGACGAGATCTTTCCTGACGAGTATATTCATCTTTTGCACCTCCTGAAGAAGACGAGGTTGTACCGGAGTAGTTCTTCTTTTATTGATATTTTATTTTCTGTCAGCTGTGGACATGTTGTGACTTCATTTACATTTTATTTGAGACTTGTATCGTTCATTTTATTTTGCTGAGACTTGTATCCATGGGTTTTTCCATGTGACTATTTTATTTCTATTTAACATTATTTCAGTTTCCTTTATTCAGCACGATGATGTCATGTTTCTTGTTATTTCATATTTGTATCTGTGGATGAGCATAGATGCCTGTGTCTGCTATAATTATGATTATATTTTACAGCTTAAGATACTTTCCATTGGTTCATTAAATTGGGTATACCTATGGAGTGTGTCTGTGGCATGCCACGTGTTGTAGTCCTTACGGATTTTGGGACTAGGGCATGATAATTTGATCAGGTATCTACAAACCCTCTGTATGATGATTTTACTTTCGATGAACTTTCTAATGCCTTTAGTGACTTGCTTAATGAACATAAGAAGGTACTTGACAAGTACAAACTGTCTTAAAAAGAGATCAAAGCATACACGACTAAGATTGAAAGGTTGTCTACCCTAGTGAATGATATAAGGGACACCTTCCATCAGTAACACGGAAGAAGTGTTGACTCTTAAGCTGAGTCCGCATGATGCTATCATCAAAAATATCGAAAAGAGATCATGAGTATGCAAAGCTCAATGCTTTATATGATTTAGAGTGGAAGAAATATTGTATAGTTGCATAGAAGATAGATGCTATATCTGCCAAATATGATGAGGCATGTGCAATCTCTAAAAATTTAAAGATAAATTGGGAAAACAAGTTATACCTATTACCCAATCAAAGATATCCTATGATACATCATACACATGATAGGACACAATCAAAGAAAGAAAATAAACCAAATGCTACACATCATCATGCTTTCATCTACAAGTATCCACGAAAGACACATAAATCACATGTGTACACTATGACACCCAACATTAATACCTCTGCTATCTGTAACTATTGTGGTAAATAAGGACACATTTTATTGTATTACAGAATTAAAAACTAATAGACATGAATGTATATATTGGATACCAAAGACTAATATTTTTGGACCCTTAAAGAAATGTGTACCAAAGGTCACATTAACTAGTTTTGTAGGTGGGCCAACCCTCATGCTAGAAGCAAATGGATTCTCGATAGCGGGTGCTCGTGGCACATGAATGATGATGCATCTTTATTCGCTATGCTATCGATGAAGAAAGAAGGATACATCTCATTCCGAAACAATTTTTGAGATTATGTAATAGTACAGATAAATGCCAATTAGTCAACAAAAATAAAAGTTGGCCATGGCACATGATAATATGGTATGCCAATATGGATACTATCTTAAGGCTATCCACGAAGGAATTGATAAAAGGTTTACTAGAGATTACTTCATGAGAGATATGGTATATGTTGACTGTGTGAAAAAAAGCAACTAGGTCTTCTTTTAAATCCATTAACGCAGTAAGTACTTCTAAACCTTTGCAATTACTGCATATGTATTTATTTGGACCAAGTATAGTCGCTAGTCTTAGTGGTAAACTCTACGCTTTTGTTATCGTTGATGATTTCTATCGATTTACATGGATTTTCTTTTTATCAAACAAAAATGATACATATTTTGTGTCACGCCCTAGTCCCAAAAGTTACGGGACTAGCACGTGACTCGGCCAGCTAGTACACTCTCAAGGATAATCCCAATCTAGGGAACCATAATAATGTACTTAAGCTGTCTATCTAAGCTTAAGTCCACAGAATCTAGAGTTATCATGGCAGTCTATATCTCATCCACAGAAGTAGAAAGATACAACTAAATTAAATGAGTAACGAATGACTGACGTAACTACATGAAAAATAATATAAATTGAAGTTTCAAGTTATCAAGAATTCAAGTCACGTCCGGTGGAGACAAATCCACTACCACTAGATGAAACTAGAATATAAAGACAAGTAATAAAGTAACTAAGTATAAGTCCCTGATTTTTGGATATTATTTTAAATTTTATTTTATTTATTTAATATAGTTATTTAGATTTTAAATTAGATTTTATATTGATATGACTCTAGACGTACTTTTTGTAGCTTTTATTTTTGGAGCACGAGACATGCAAATCTTCTGAAACGCCCTTCATGAGTTTTGAAGTAGACAAGTTGACCTTCAATTTGGTATATCATGTCCCATCTAAACTTATCCTCTAACAGTTTTTTGACTCCGTGCAACGTCGGATCAATTTAGGCCATTCGATCGATTATCGTAATTCTAGACCTAACTTCAAACTTGAGTTCGGAACTCAACATTGATCAAAACCATTTGACTTAATATATGGTTTTGATCCACTTTGAGCATACGACACACATGCCAAGGTGTGCTACTCAATCAAGTTCCCATGTGCTATTTATTTGCGAATGGCTATGACTCATTGGGTTATTTTGGATTCGATTTGACTAAAAAATATATTTGGACCCTAACACTAGCCAACCCCGTTTGATAGAGCCATGACTAGGTGGCCATGACCTAGTATAATTATTATGAATATTTTATAGGATCCTGTACAATCAATAGATTTAAATACAATTTCGTATATATGATTATATTTATAATAGCCTAATACTCTCTCTCTCTCCCTCCCTCCCTTTCTCTCTCTCTCTCTCCTCTCTCTATATATATAATAATATATATATAAATATATATATTATTGTTGATTATATAAAAAAAATATATATTGTTGAATTATAGGATTCTCACATATTATATAATATATATATATATATATATATATATATATATATATATATATATATATAGGATCTCTCTAGCGTCCGCTTGTCACTGCGTCGATACCCAGACGGAATCGATCGACCACACCTTTCGCAACGGCGAGTCTTCCGCTAACGCTTGGGCAACAATCGTCCAACGATGTGGGATTGAATTGGCGGGTGGGAGCTTCTCCGATCTTCTTGCCACTTGGGCTAATGCCTCTTATTGCCACCAGATCGTCGCAGCCGCCACCACGTGGGTCATCTGGAAGAACCACAACAAAGCCAGATATGAAGGCCACCAACTCTCCATTACCCAACTTAACAGAGAGGTCATCCGCCAGATATAAAGACCAGCAGCTTTGCCCTCACGGGCGCCAAAATTTCTGAACACGCTATCCTCCTGATTATTGCCAGGAAGGCCCACTCTGTATTTCTTTTTTCAGTTTTTGTACTTACTTTTAAAGGCTTCGGCATTTGCGCCTTTCAATGAATAAAAGATGGGGCTTTCCAATATATATATATATATATATATATAATATATATATATTACCAAAACACTCCCTATTTTATTCTATCAAGCTGAGAGCCGAAAACTGTACAAGTATACCATAAGGCAAAATGCCGAAGCCTATACATGTATACTAAAAAGCAGGGGAGAAAGGGAAGCCAATCGTCTAATCCAGGGTAGGAGAGTTCCAAAAGTTTTCCTGGCCGTGAAGACAAAGGATCTCCGCTTGCTGCACTGTCTAATGGTCTCCCCAATAAGCTGGTCTGCGGAGTACTGAAGGCCTTCATATCTCGCCTTGTTGCGATTCTTCCAGATTACCCACATTGCCGCAGCTGCTGCGATATGGTGGCCGTGGGACGCAGAACTCCATGCTTCTACGAGGTCGTCGAAGCGCCCGCCCCCTGGGACCATCCTGCATCGTTAGGAAAGAGTACTCCACACCTTGTCCGGAAGGTCTCCCTGACAGAAAATTTGGTCCACCTTTTCCGAATGACGATCTGTGAAGCATGTACACCGGACGCAAGGCTGTACCCAATAGTGTTGAGCGTGTCATCGGTGGGGAGGATCTTACGAAGGGCTCTCCAAATGATGAAGGACCACTTCTTGGGGTTGTATGTCTGCCAGAAGGAAGCAATGTAAGGAGAGGGCACCGCAGTACCTTGGACCATCTTCTTGTCGATCTGACCGAGAAGGCCCCGTGGCTTCGATCGACCACCGAAACTCGTCGGCGTCGAATCCGATCGTCAATCTATAATGGCGGATGCTCTCGACCACCTGAGGCCTGACCAAATCCCAGTTCTTGATCTAATTCCAGGTGTTATCTATGGGTTCCCACATGTCCTTGATCTTGCAGTTCTTGTGGGCTTTTGAGAGGATGGGAAGCAAGGCGTCACCAACCCACCATTCGTGAAATATTGATGATTCCCCGTCTCCTACCCGACGCATCACAGGATCGACGATGGAACACCCGACGAGCATGCTCGCCATACCGCAGAGGATCTGCTGTTGGAGATGGCCGTCGACGGGTGGATGTCTTGAAGTATCTAACCTTTATGAACCTGGTCCATAAGTTCTGAGCTGTGCGAAGCTTCCACCACAGTTTTATTGAGAATTCTTTAACTATGTGGAAGAGTTTGGTCAACCCCAGGCCCCCCTCCTCGGTAGGACCTACCATGGTATCCCGACTCGTCTAATGGTGCTTGTCATGACCATTAGTGTACCCCCAAAAGAAGTTGCTAAAGAAGCTCTCGATCGAGATAGCACTTTCTTGGGGGAGGGGAAGCAGGCCGCAAGGGTGCAGATGGGTATGGAAGTGAGGACGTGCTTGATGAGAATTATCTTGCCCCCTGGGGATAGAGTAGCATTGTGCCATCCTTCAAGTTTTTTTCCTGATACGGTTGATAAGTTCCTCAAAGATACCCGTATTGGATCTCCCGTACAGGAGTTGACAGCCAAGATAATGGAATAGGGATGCTTGATGGGATAGAGTGGTGTTGGAGAGAACGTCCGTGTGCTCTCTCTTGATATTGTGGTGGCGCAGATGACACTTTTATTCGGGTTGACCCTCTGGCCCGAGCACCTGACGTATCTCTGGAGAGTGTTGTATGACATCTACCGACCCAACGTCCCTAGCTGAAAAAATGAGGATATCGTCAGCAAATGTCAGGTGTGTGATTATCGGGCAGCCACTGGCAGTATGATAGTGACGGAAGTTCGTGGAGCCCATCTTATTAAGGTTACTGCTCAAGGCGTCCGTCGTAATGATAAAGATGGTGGAGGAAAGCGGATCACCTTGCCTAAACCCGCGACTCGATTTGAAGAATCCGACGGCCTGATCGTTGATAACCGTAGAAAACTAAGAGTTGCTGATCGATCTCCACACGATATTGGTCCATGTTTCGAGAATCCTAAAGCTCTAAAAACCCAGATCATAAATTGCCAATCCAGCCTGTCGTACGCTTTTTCTGTAACGCCCTAGTCCCAAATACGTTGGACTAGAAACGTAGACATGCCCCGTATAATAATATACGTAAGCTATAAAATACAGTAGAATCATGACTAATCTCATCCACACAAAATAAATGATAAAAAATATCATATATGATATGAATTATCTTGATACAATATATTGGGCGGAGACAAATCTACTACCAACAAGTAAAGAAAAATACATGGAAATTAAAATTAGTTTGGCGAACGAAGCGAAGACGATTCAAGTGCAATCATCCTCGAAGAAATAGAAATGATCACGGCTAGAGCTAGAACACCTACGAAAGACAAGAGTACACACCTGGAGAGATAACCAGGTCCTCAGAGGGACATAACAAGATACAATATCATGCCATATAAACTGAATATAACTGCTCAATAATAAGTAAGATCGGATCATAATATGGTCCAATACCTTACCATTTGAATTAGCGTACCATTCCCCCAACCAAACAACATAAGGGCACACTAACCCACGGTGAAGTATATTTCCAAGTCACGAATCTAATATGGTATTCGGATCCCAACAAGGTTCAATACTTTCTCATCGAAGTAGTAGCCACACCTACAACCAAACAAGGACAAGATGTGACGAACTAATCCGCGACAAGTTATTGTTCCAAGCCACGGTCAGATACATGTACCCAAACCAAGAGTACTCATACCTAACGGATAAGGGTGCTTAACCAGTCTAAGTGTATGTAGTTTTTAAGAACATCCTCCAACGCATGGGCCCTGGCTAAAATAGGATCGGCATGGTACCCCTTGGGGCACCAGAGGCCCAATCAATAGAGCATAACGTTACGCAGAACGCCATTGGTCGTCAGTAATCATGGGTAATCTCACCAGTGTCTCCGGCGGAGCTCACGGGTTACAAAAGGAAAAGTGCATAGTAGCCCATACATTAAGGTATCGTCCTCCCCGTCCAATGCCTACTATGTTGTATCCACAACACAAATCCTCTATTAACCGCTAAGTCAGACTAAACATGCAATCTCTATTAGCGGTTATTCCTATCACACGGCTTATACGTACCGGTGGCCAGCCAATCACGCATTTTCGAGTTCAACATGTGACTCGCAACTCCGTGGTAAAAATGTGTCAAGGCCTATGAATGCAACACACAAAGGGTGGTCCCTTAACTCTAAGTTCAATGTATAAAATAGTACATAGCAGAAATAGAACTAAACTAAAATTCTATCAACTTGTGCCATGTATCACAGTTTATTTTACAGAAAATAAATAATAAATAATGTATGAATATGAGCTAAAGTAAAATAAACAGCTAATGGCAAGGTATCTTGCCTGGTAGGACGCCTGGTGTACTGCAATAATCAATGTGGCACGAACTGCGACTTCGGGTAACAACTATGCAAGGTTACCTTAGATAACGGCACGGACGGTTCCATCGGATCCAGGACGGTCAAATTAGCTATGGTAGACATAAGGGAGTACGAGTCGGCAAAGGAATAGAAATAGTGGGCCTAGTCACGGATAGGAGGATAATAAAAGAAATCGGATAAATAAGGTATATATGATTTTAGAAACTATTTATAATCCTTGAAAACTATATTTATTAGTTTATATATATATATATTTTTTTATATATATATATTTATTAGTTTATATATATTATATACATATATATATATATATATAATATATATATATATATATATATATATATATATATATATATATTTTGATAAATACTTGAAAAATATGGAAAAATAAATTTAGGCTAAAACTCTAAGGTTGTTAAGAAATGAGTTTAGGTAAAAATCTATATTTCATAATTTAAAAATACTTTAGATAAATATTTGAAAAGAAAAAAATACTAAGATTTATTTCATAATTTGCAAACTACATTTTATGGGTCAACATATTTCTAGGTAATATTAAAAATCTAGAAAATTTATTTAGGGTTTTAAAACTAAACATTTAAGTAAAGCTATATTGGAAATACTATAATAATATATAATAGATTTCTAAATTCATTTACAAATCCCTAATTAAAATATGGCAAAAATAATAATAATTCTTTCCAAAGCTTATATCACTTATTTCCTATACCTAAACCTAAATATATGTATATGTAGAATTATAAAATAATGATACGAAAATAGTTATCTTTATATGATATAGAAAAATACTAATAAACAACAAAATAATAATAATAATAATATAAATAATATAATAATAAAAATATAATAATAATATAATAACAACATGGGAAAAAAACACCAGCAACAAACAAGCACAACCCAAAAAAATTAATAAAAATTTATAAAAACCCATATCAGCAGCTGAGTTGTTGCTCTCCACTGGGTTCGAGAGGGGTTATTAATAGCAAAAAATAAAACAGAAGGAGAGAGAAGAAGCAGAGGGGTGAGGAAGTGGAAGAGAGAGAGAGAGTGAGAGAACGGAAGCCGAGTGAGGGATGGAGGGAGCGGAGAGAGCGGAAGGCTCGGTAGAGGGGAGATGAGCTGCGGTTTACCGGAGGGCAGACGCGGGTAGCTCTGGTGTGGCGTACGGCGGCGGCACCTCCGGAGGCATGGTCGCAGGAGGGTTTGGAGGTCGGGTGCGGGATCGATGCGCACGTGCTCGTGGTGGCGCCGGGCTTGCCGATGGAGAGAGCTGTGCGGCCACCTGGAGATGAAGGCGGCGGCGTGCAGTGTGGAGATCGACGCCGGGCGGCGGTCAGTCTCGCGGAGAGGCACGACGGCAGGTGCACCGAGGGACACGGAGGAGCACGGCTCTGGGGCCCGCGGGGGCGCTATCGTGGAGCCTAAGGGGCCTGCCAAATTTTGTAGCGGCGCGCTGCTTTGTCACGGTGCGGGTCGACGAGGTAAGTGATGCTGGCGGTGGTAGTTCCTATTTTCGGTGATGGTGGTGGTGTTTTATTTGTTTTTAGAGGAACTAATAGGTTTTTGGTGGTGGCGCTGGCCGGTGGTGGCCAAGGCGGTGGTGCGTGTGTGGTGGTGGTGGTTTGTGTGGAAGGCGGCGGTGATTGTGGCGATGATGATGAGGGGTTCGGTTGGCTGGTTGTTGGTGGTCCTGGTGATAGTCGAAGGAGGCAGGACGAGGAGGATGGTGATGGTGGCCACGTGGTCATTGGAGATGTGGTGACGGCCGTGGCAGTCGTGGCGGGTTTTGGCATGGTGGCTGTGGGTGTCGACGGTTGGGCGAGGGCTGTGGCAGAGGCAGGTTGGGTTGCCGGCGATGGAGAATCGGTAGGCGGAGGTGAGGTAATGGTGGTCTGGACGTGATGGGTTTGTGTTGCTGGTGGTTGTGGCAGTGGGTTGTCGGGTGTCGCGGTGGCTGCTGGATTGGTGGTTGGGAGTTCGGCAGTGGTAATGGCAGCGGTGCTGTAGGAATGGTCGAGGCCGGAAAGGATGGCGGACAGAGGACTGAGGGTTCGTGTAGGATTAGGTTTTGGAATCGTGTCCAAGTGTCGGACACGGAGATTAGGTTGGAAAGAGTTTGGTGTACGTGTCTGGTATGTCGGACACAAAGAAGACGATGTATATGTAAAATAAAGATAGTGGAAGACACCCGGGGTCGGACCCGAGGCCGTCACGGCTGACACGAGGAAGCAAACACCGACACGATGCACTCTCTTTGTGGTGGAAAAATATTTGTGAAGAATAATTGTGGAGAAGACAATATGGAGGCTCCCCTATTTATAGGGGTGGAAACTCCTAGTGGGATAAGGATTAGAAAAATTAAAACCTCTTTTAGATAATCCTACTTTTAATTTAAATTATTTTAAAACTGATTCAATCCAAATCCAACCCAATTAAATCTAGATAATTTCAAATACAAATCCAAATCAATTTAAATATAATTACATTCTATCTTTTAGTTCATATTCATATAAGATAAATCAAATTTCAAATATAGATATCAATTAAACTATTTAAATCAATCCATAAAATCAAATCAAGATTTAAATTACTACAATAATTTCAAATATATTTTCTAAAAAATACTTGTAATAATAATTTCGAAAATCACCATAATTATTTAATTATTTGAAAATACCTTTTTGATAATTGAATAAAATAATTAATGCTTCGAAAATTCAAAGTAGACATGAAATAAATTTCATGTCTCTCGCATACATATAGTATCCATAAAATAATAGTTTTCTAAACTACTACATATATTTGTAAAATAAAAATAGAATAGTATTTTGGAAATCTCGACGCACAATATTTTTCCCAACTTTAAGTAATTAAAAATACTTATCATATATTATTGTGAAAACTATCCTACATAAATAAATTTATAATTAAAAACCATTTTTCTAAAAATGTGTTCCTCGTACACATTCGCACTCGACGAGCAAATACGAAACATAAATTTTTTCGCGGCATACAATACGCAATTAATATAAAACCAAATTTATAAAATAAAAAATGGTAGAAAAATTAGGGGTTTTACATCCTACCCAACTTACAAGAATTTCGTCCTCGAAATTAAATATTAGTACGGGGGTTGAGAAGGTCACATGGGTATATCGGTAATGAATACGATCAAGTTATTATATGAGGCAAAGAAATGGCGTTAAATGCAACCATGCATTAGAAAATCGTGATTTCGATAATGACAAAAATTGTGGATAGGGAATTGAACGACGGTCGCCAAGGCAATAAAATCATGATAATACGAAGGGAGTAGATCAAGAGAATAACTTAGGGGCTTGGGAGAGATGGTTCTTCGGAGAAGGTTGCATGGTAAATATCTAGGTTGAGGGCACGAATGAAAGGATGATTGGAATCATTTTCAAGTTTCATAGAAGGTTGCGATAATATATATAATCGACGAGTGGTTCAAAGCGAGGATATAGTCACCTTGGTTGGTCTATGGCTAACTATCTTGGCAATAGATGGTGGGACAACTAAAAGTAATAATTTGGGTTTATCTATCAAGTACGAGTCTTCATCTAGATAGGTGAAAGATGAAAACCAATATGAGTCCAAAGAAGTTATTTTCGAATACCAATATGTGGTCCAAAGGCGGGTGAGTAATTCAAAATAATTGCCAAGGCTGTCACGGATGGGACTCTAGAGGGCAAGTTTAGCTATGTCCCTATCCACGTAGGATGATAGATAAAAGCGAACCAAAGTGCACTCGGTTGATCAGACCATCATGCACCGTTCTGACTAGACAATATGTCAGTGAGTGCGCTCAATAGCATAAGTCATGAACAAGCTCGACAGATGGATAAGGTTGCAAAACTAGATTATAGTAGCAACTTAGTCAAGATGGTAAAAATATAGGCACGTGAGATTAAGATTAAAGGAACTAGAGTTTGGTCAAAGTCCTCAAAATCTAGGCCATGTTCTATGTTGATACCTATACAGTCGTCCTACCGTCTACTTGTCTAAGACTTGGTTAAGGTCATAAGGAATGTTAGGTCGTAAGTCATTATACCCAACTTACAAGAGTTAAATTAGTAGGGTGATGGGACAATAGGTCAGGTCCATCTGGTATAGGTTACCTTATTAATCTCTATCAAGCACGAAAGAAGGCACGAATCACGATAGAGGGGATCAAGCAAGGTGCAAATCGAGGAATCAAACGAGAGTTCGAGAATGGAATCGAGGAGGGAGGTCAAGTATGTGGATGAGATCCTAGACTCTAATCCTATACGTAGGCTTGCTTGGTACGATTAAGTAACCAAACAATTTATCTTGACTGTATGGCCACCACAAAAATATGTAACGCCCTAGTCCCAAAATACGTAGGACTAGAAACGTAGACATGCCAGCCGTATAATAAATATACATAAGCTGTAAAATACAGTAGAACCATGACTAATCTCATCCACATAAAATAAATGATAAATATTATATAATGATAATGAATTCTTGATACAATATGTTGTGCGAAGACAAATCTACTACCAATAAGGAAAAAATATATGGAAAATGAAATGAGTTTGGCGAGCGAAGCGAAGACGATCCAAGTATAATCATCCTCGAAGAAATAGATGATCAGGGCTAGAGCTAGAACACCTGCGAAAGATAAGAGCACACACCTGGAGAGATAACCAGGTCCTCAGAGGGACGTAACAATACACAATATCATGCCATATAACTGAATATAACTGCTCAATAATAAGTAAGATCGGATCATAACATGGTCCAATACCTCACCATTTGAATTAGCATACCATCCCCCCAACCAAACAAGGACAGAAGATGGCATACTAACCCACGGTGAAGTATCTTTCCAAGTCGCGAATCCAATATGGTATCCGAACCCCAACAAGGTTTAATACCTTCTCATCGAAGTAGTAAGCCAACCTACAACCAAACAAGGACAAGATGCGACGAACTAATCTGCAAAAAGTTATTGTTCCAAGCCATGGTCAGATATAAGTACCCAAACCAAGAGTACTCATACCTAACGGATAAGGGTGCCTAACTAGTCTAAGTGTATATAGTTTTTAAGAACATCCTCCAATGCGTGGGCCCTGGCTAAAATGGGATCGGCATGGTACCCCCTTGGGGCACCAGAGGCCCAATCAATAAGAGCACAACGTTTTGCAGAACGCCAGTGGCCGTCAGTAATCATGAGTAATCTCACCCGTGTCTCCGACGGAGCTCACGGGTTACAAAAGGAAAAGTGCATAATAGCCCATACGCTAAGGTATTGTCCTCCCCGCCCAATGCCTACTATGTTGTATCCACAACACAAATCCTCTATTAACCACTAAGTCAGACTAAACATGCAACCTCTATTAGCGGTTATTCCTATCGCACGACTTATACGTACCGGTGGCCAGCCAGTCATGCTTGTCCGAGTTCAACATGCGACTCGCAACTCCGTGGTAAAAATGTGTCAAGGCCTATGAATGCAACACACAAAGGGTGGTCCCTTAACTCTAAGTTCAATGTATAAGAAAATAGTACATAGCAGAAAATAGAACTAAACAGTAAAAATTCTATCTACTTATGCCATGTATCACAGTTTATTTTATAGAAAATAAATAAATAAATGCAGGAATATGAGCTAAAGTAAAATAAACAGCTAATGGCAAGGTATCTTGCCTGGTGTACTGCAATGATCAATGTGGCACGAACTGTGACTTCGGATAACAACTATGCAAGGTGACCTCAGATAACGGCACAGACGGTTCCATCGGGTCCAGGACGGTCAAGTTAGCTAGGGTCGACATAAGGGAGTACAGAGTTGGCAAAGGAATAGGAATAATGGGCCTAGTCACGGATATGCGGATAATAAAAAATAAAAAATAAGTATATATGATTTTAGAAACTATTTATAATCCTTGAAAACTATATATATATATATATATATATATTATATTATTATATATATATATATATATATATAATATATATATATATATATATATATATAAATACTTGAAAATATGGAAAAATGGATTTAGGCTAAAACTCTAAGGTTGTTAAGATATGAGTTTAGGTAAAATCTATATTTCATAATTTAAAAATACTTTAGATAAATATTTGAAAGAAAAAAAAACTAAGAATTTTTTCATAATTTGCAAACTATATTTTATGGGTCATATATTTCTAGGTAATATTAAAATCTAGAAAATTTATTTAGGGTTTTAAAACTAAACATTTAAGTCAAAGCTATATTAGAAATACTATAATAATATATTTAGATTTTTAAATTCATTTACAAATCCCTAATTAAAATATGGCAAAAATAATAATAATTCTTTCCAAAGCTTATATCACTTATATTCCTATACCTAAACCTAAATATATGTATATGTAGAATTATAAAATAATGATATAAAAATAGTTATCTTTATATGATAAAGAATATACTATAAAGCAACAACAAATAATAATAATAATAATAATATAATAATAATAATAATAATAATATAATAATAATATAATAATAATAAAACAACAACAACAACATGGAAACAAAACCAAAAAAATACCAGCAACAAAACAAGCAAAACCCAAAAAAAATTAATAAAAATTTGTAAAATCCCATATCAGCAGCTGAGTTTCTCTCCTCTGGTTCGAGAGGGAGTTATTAAAGCAAAAAAAATGAAACAGAAGGAGAGAGAAGAAGCAGCGGGGTGAGGAAGTGGGAGAGAGAGAGAGAAGAGAGAGAGAGAGAGAGAGAGAGCGGGAAGCCGAAGTGAGGGATGGAGGGAGCGGAGAGAGCGGGAGGCTCGAGAGAGGGAGAGAGCTGCGGTTTACATGGAGGGTAGACACGGGTTGTTCCGGTGCGAGCTGTATGGGCACCTGAGATGAAGGCAGTGGTGCGCAGCGTGGAGATCGACGCTGGGCTGCGGCCAAGCTCGCAGAGAGGCGCAACGCAGGTGCGTCGAGGGACACGAGGAGCACGGCTCTGGGCCCGCGTGGAGGCGCTGTCGTGGAGCCTCAGGGGACTGCCAAATTTTGTAGCGGCGCGCTGCTTTGCCACGGTGCGAGTCGACGAGGTAAGTGATGCTGGCTGTGGTAGTTCTGGTTTTCGGTGATGGTAGTGGTGTTTTATTTGTTTTTGGGGGAATTAGTAGGTTTTTAATGGTGGCGTCGGCCGGCGGTGGCCAAGGCGGTGGTGCGTGTGTGGTGTGGTGGGTATGGAAGGTGGCGGTGATTGCGGCGATGATGATGAGGGGTTCGGTTGGCTGGTTGTTGGTGGTCCTGGTGATGGTCGAAGGAGGCAGGACGAGGAGGATTGATGGTGGCCACGGTGGTCATTGGAGATGGTGACGGCCGTGGCAGTCATGGCGAGTTTTGGCGTGGTGGCGGTGGGTGTCGACGTTGGGCGAGGGGCTGTGGCAGAGGCAGGCTGGGTTGCCGATGATGGGGAATCGGTTGGCGGAGGTGAGGTAATGGTAGTCTGGAGGTGATGGGTTGTGTTTGTTGGTGGTTGTGGCAGTGGGTTGTCAGGTTTCACGGTGGCTGCTGGGTTGGTGGTTGGAAGTTCAGCAGTGTTAATGGCAGTAGGTGCTGCGAGAATGGTCGAGGCCGGGGACGGTGACGGACAGAGGACTGAGGTTCGTGTAGGATTAGGTTTAGGAATCGTGTCCAAGTGTCGGACACGGAGATTAGGTTTGAAAGAGTTTGGTGTACATATCCGGTATGTCGGACACAAAGAAGACGATGTATATATAAAAATAAAGATAGTGGAAGACACCCGGGGTCGGACCCCAGCCCCGCGACACCCGGGTCACGACTGACACGAGGAAGCGGACACCGACACGATGCACTCTCTCTGTGGTAGAAAAATATTTGTGAAGAATAATTGTGGAGGAAAACAATATGGAAGCTCCCCTATTTAGGGGTAGAAACTCCTAGTGGGATAAGGATTAGAAAAAATTAAAACCCCTTTTAGATAATCCAACTTTTAGTTTAAATTATTTTAAAACCGATTCAATCCAAATCCAACCCAATTAATCTAGATAATTTCAAATCCAAATCCCAATCAATTTAAATATAATTACATTCTATCTTTTAGTTCATATTCATATAAGATAAATCAAATTTCAAATATATCAATTAAACTAATTAAATCAATCCATAAAATCAAATCAAGATTTAAATTACTACAATAATTTCAAAATATTTTAAAAAATACTTATAATAATTTCGAAAATCACCATAATTATTTAATTATTTGAAAATACCTTTTTGATAATTGAATAAAACAATTAGTGCTTCGAAAATTCAAAGTAGACATGAAATAAATTTCATGTCTCTAGCATACATATAGTATCCAGAAAATAATAGTTTTCTAAACTACTACATATATTGTAAAATAAAAATAGAATAGTATTTTGAAAATCTCTACTCGTAATTTTTCACAACTTTAAGTAATTAAAAATACTTATCATATATTATTTTGAAAACTATCCTACATAAATAAAATTTATAATTAAAAACCGTTTTTTTTTAAATGTGTACCTCGCACACATTCGCACTCGACGAGCAAATACGAAAAACGTAAATTTGCTCATGGCGTACAATAAACAATTAATATAAAAACCAAATTTATAAAATAAAATAAAAATGGTAGAAAAATTAGGGGTTTTACATTCTCCATATCCAGTTTGATAGCAATATTGCCCCCTCTTGCCGGGAGCTTCATGCAGGTGATTAACTCTTGGGCCAGCATGATATTATCCTGGATATTTCTACCGCGGACAAATCCACTCTGCTCCTCTGAGATGATCTTGGGAAGATACTAGACATGCGGGAAGCCACGATCTTGGATATGATCTTGTTGGTGAAGTTGCCGAGACTGATGGACGAAAATTGCGGAATGTCTCCGGTTCTCCTTCTTCGGGATAAGGATTAGGTTGGTGCTCGAGATGGCTCTGGGATACATGGCTCCTTGGAAGAAGGCAGAGACCGCTTCAAGGATATCCAGCTTGATGATGTCCCAGCACGTACGAAAAAGGCCCCCGAGAATCCATCTGGTCCGGGAGCACTATGCTTGTCAAGGGCCCAGATGTCATCTTTCACTTCTTGTTCGGACGGAGGGAGCTCTAGCTAGATGTTGTCCATATCGCTGATAAGGTAGGGCATCTCTTCCAGGAAGGTGGGGTCCCTGATAACCATCTCCTTGGAGAACAGTTGGAGAGAACTTCACGGCCGCCTCCTGAATACCCCTTTGATCGTTGATGATGTTCCCTGTCGTCGGCTCTATGGTGAAGTGTGAGTTTCTGTCTGCGACCATTGACACAGGCGTGGAAATAGCTCAAGTTTTTTGTCTCCCTCGCTATCCCATTTAAGCCTCGCTTTATGTTTCTAAAAATCTGTTTTGACTTTCAGCCGAAATTTGAGGATAGCTTTGGTGAGGTTAAGGGTGGTCCTGGCTGCTGACGATCTGTCAGTCATGAATCTGATTTCAGCACGATTGGCGTCATCCTCAGCCTCACGAATGACCTGAAAATGTCCCCATAGGCCTGCTTGCTTCAGGCCGCCAGGGCTTTCCTCGTAGCTTTGAGTTTGTTGGCCACCCGAGTGAGAGGGTCGGGGGAGTCCGTACTGTTCCAAGCTTCCGTGACAATGCCCAAGAACTGGGGTGTTCGCTCCAGAAATCCAGGAAACAGAAGCTCTTCTTGTTCTGGCCTGAGGTACGGGTAATACCAACAAGCAGGGGGCGTGGTCGGATTATGTGGCGTTGAGGTGGGAAAGCATAGTGGTGGTCCCCAAACCATGCCATCTGGTGTTCGTTAGGGCCCTGTTGAGGCAGGAATATTGACGACGGTCGCCTTCCTGTATATTGTACCAGGTAAAGGCATTGCCGGTGAACGGAAGGGGGGAGAGGTGGGAGTTAAAAATAAAGTTGTTAAAATCCTCCATGGCCGAAAGAGGGGGAGGGCGGCGGACAGTCTTCTTTTCTTTGCAGGTGATAGCATTGAAATCCCCAATACAAGGCCAAAAGAGGTTATTGTGGTGGAGGTGAATGTCCTAAAGATTGCTCCAAAGTTGTTTGTGCTCTGCGATGTCGCAGCTGCCATAAACCGCGGACAGGATGGCGCACTTGGGGATCAATGGATGTTTCATCCAACAAGAAAGGGCCTGCCTGGAGTCATAAATGACTCCGATATTGACGTCCTTCGAGTAGATGATCCAAATATCGTATCTGCCAGCTATGGCCTTAGGAAAGCCTAACTGCAGCTGAATGGATTTGAGTCTCTTGTAGGGGATTTTGGGTTCTATGATGATCAAAATGTCAATCTTATGAGTCTTATTAAGGATGGTGATTCTCCTCTTGGTAGGTTTTTCGCCAGACCGCGGATATTCCAGGAGAGGTAGTTCAGCATTAATGGAGACACGGGGGAGGGGGGGTGGGGGGCTATTGATTAGCCCGCTTGGCTGCAGACCTGGTTCGGATTGCCGGGGACTCTTCTGCTCCTTTCTGAGCTGGTTTCTTGATTGAGGTCTTAGTCTCTTCTGCCTTCGAGGAAGATGTGCTGAGGATAGAATCCTCGGGTGGGTTGAATAGAATGTCTTCGGAGAGTGCGAGCAATTCTCCTGCAGAGTCCGTCATGAATTTTTGAGAGAGGATGAGGATGGTGTCGTCCGAGTTGCCAATCTGTACTCCTACCGAATGAAGAGGAAATCCTGCGGCGATAACCTGTAGTCCTCTATTAGCTTGTTCTGGCCCTAGAATAGCAAGGGCTTCTACGACCTCGACTGCGTGGGATGGGTGAACCTCGTGGGGGCGGCAATCGGCAGTATCAAGAAGGGCTTGGTCGGTCTCCTTAGCGACCTCCGATGGGGGTTGCTGACGTCCTTTGAGCCCGGCTCGGGGCTATGGAAGACTCTCCAAGAGAATCTATCTCAGGGTGGTTTCGGGCACTTCCGCTGCGAGGGCATTAAACTGATTGAAGAGGGTCAGCGTTGGAGGGTGGTAGGGGATCACCGTTCCGTCCGAGGATGTACCGTTGCCTGTTGTTCCTTCATTGGAAGGAAATCTGGTATGGGAGTTCGGTAGTAGAAGCAGGGAGATCGGGTCGGCGATTGTTGCTTGCCCTCTTAGTGATGGATTCTTGCCTAGTAGGTTTCCTCTTGAGCTCGGAATGAAGATGGAAACAGTGCTTCGATAGATGGACGCACAGATGGCAGTGAGAGCAGAGATAATGTGATTAGCATAGATGATTTGCTGGGTGTGAAACTTGTTCCCCAGTAAAATGAGGATGTGTTTGGGGGGCTCAGAAGTGAGTTCGAGTTCCACACAAATCTTTGCATAGTGGGCTTTGGTCAGGTTGCTGGTTTCTGCTGCGTTAGCCATATATGTACCAAAGGAGTTGGCTATACGCCTAAGAGCCGCTGGGACGAAACAAATGAGGGAAAGATTAGGAAGGGTCACCCAGACAACGACCGTCGCTGAGTCTTCTTTGGTGCTAAAGCTCAAAGACCATTTGATAATCTTCATCTGGTGGGAATCCCCCTACAGGTGCCTTTGGACCACATAGTCCTGTGGTCAAGATCGGAGGAGAGATGGAGCAGGATATGCCTAGGGTCGAGGGGGACCACCCTGTAATCTGTAATGAGTCTCCAACTGGCAATAACCTCCTGAACTCGGGAGAGTTTGGGGCAGCCTGAGAAAAGTTTAAGGACGAAGGAGTAGGGGAAGGAGCTGGCCAGGGAGGTCAGTTCCTGATCGAAAAAAGGAACTGTAGGCACATGGGCTTCCATCGAATACTCAAAGTCGGGAAGGGAGATGTCGGGGAATATGAGGCCCTACTTGGACGCCCTATCTGGACGAAGCTTGTCGGCGAAAGAAGGCACCAAACGGCTCACCGATGGGAAGGGTCCCTGGGCAACGCGAGGGAGGGCCCGCACAACGGGGGGAAGGAAGGAAGAGGAGACTGCCAGTCGGGGGACTCGCTCTGAGCTGGAGAAGAGAGCATTGAGGTCGGCGGAGAGAGTGCGACCAGAGGTGGGGTAGTAGACAACGTTGATGGGCCGCCACAGAGCGATGCCCGGTCGCTGAGACCGACCACGACTGGAGGGGGAGTCCGGGCAAGGCGAGAAGATGGGCCAACAGGGGAGATGCCATATGCGCTCCCGAAAGAGAGACAGACGTATGCCCCCGCAGGCATGGGGCCATATACGCCCGCAAGAGCGGGGCCATATGCGCCCACCGGATCAGGGGGGAGGGTGCAAGGAAGGAAAAGGGAGAGCGGCCACGAAGTGAGACCACTGGGTGCGCCCACGTAGGTCGGGCTAGATGCACCTGCAGGCCCAAGGCTATATGCGCCCTAGAGAGGGAGGAGCGGGGGAGCGCAAATAGTGAGAGGACTACTGTATGCGTCCGAGGATGCCGAGCCATATGCTCCCGCTAGAGCGGGGTCATATGCGCCCGAAAGAGCCGGTAAGGGAGGCTGGGGTATGCGCCCATATAAGGGAAAGGACCATATGCGCCTACAAGTGGAGGGCATCCATATACGCCAACAAGCTCCGGAGCGCTTGGAAGCGCGATCCCCGGAGCGGGAAATTTGAATTTCAAAACCGAGGGGGAAGGAGCCCTGCGCCCTCCAGACTCAAGAGAGAGAGCTGGCCGGAGGCAGCGGCCTCTCCTAGGAGGGAGAGGAGGGAAGCCACCCGACGCCCGGGAGGCAACCAGAGGTGGGCCATGCCCCGACGGAGGTGGTGTGGGAGGGAGCGGGGAGAGGAGAGGGAGGTACCGTGGGAGGCCTAGGAGGCACGGGTGGGGGTTAAAGATGAGTGGAGGAGGAGGAGGAGGGGGAGACGGGCGATCCTGGATGGAAGACGGGCGGGGAGCTGCAGGTGGGGGAGTGGGTGGCGGACCGAGATAGCGAAGAGGTCGGGGAGAGGCTCCCATGGCCGAACCTGGGGGAGGGCCGCCATACGCGGAGGAGAGGGAGGGAGGGAGAAAGGGAGGAAGCGCTGGGCCGATCGCCTAGATGGGGCCGGAGAGGGACTTGGGGGAGCGCACAGCTAGGGAAGGAACCATCTTAAATTTATATTTATATATATATATATATATATATATATATATATATATATATATATATATATATATGTTTGCCATTAATTATCGAAACAAGAACTACAGAGGAACTAGATTTGATTGCAAACTTGAAAGTACAACAGAGACCCTAAAACAAATCCTAGGAAACAATCTAAGTATAATTGTTTAGTTTTGATTCTGGGGGGTGACAGTGGAGGCTCGGAAGAAGTGTATAAACTCTGCCTTACTCCTTGGACTGTTGAACACAGTCTTTGCTCTTGAGGAAATACTCTTGATTTTTTCTAGCCCTTAGCATGGGTGTGGTACCCTATTTATATGATTTTGAGATGAAACATATTTTGGGCCACATAGATGGTTTCGTGGCCACGTGTCTGTAACAACATACGAAGACTCGATCTTTGGCTGCCAGCTGGTAGTTTTAAGATTTTTTTTGTTGCAGCAAATCTGGGTGGTTGAGACTTGGTCAACTTGCCATGTGTCTTATCACAAAATAGAATCAATCTGTTTGAGACAACAAATGAGGGATCGCATAGAGTTTGAGGCATTTTGGTCCGCATATGTCTTCTTTGTCCTCTAGTGCTCGGCCATGCTAGGCCGTATAAGACTCATGCGGCTCAGGTCACAATTTTCCTTAGCCACGTGTCCCACCAGCAGTGCCACTAGTCCGCATGAAGTTTGGAGACTTTTGGGCCGCATAGATCCTGCAGTCTTGGCGAACTGCTTAGTCATATTTTGTAATTCTGGGCCCCATAAGGCTCATGCGGCTCAGGTCGCAGTCCCCCTGGCCGCATGACACCCCTGCGGACCATGCCTCAGACCACATGAACTCTCAAACACGTGGGCCCTAGGTTCAGGCACGTGGGCCCTATGTCTGGTGACATGACATTTTTTGTCTTTTTTGAAAGGTCACGTCTTATCTTCATCTTTTTTTGTCAGGATGTGTCAGAGTTATCAGAGTTGTCAGAGTTGTTGGAGTTGTCATCTTTGTCAGAGGGGCTTCTGCGGCTGATCATCTTGGCCGCATAAGTAGCTCTTCCTTTTGCGGACCAAAATAACTTGGCCCAGAGCACCCATGCGGTCATCTTTTTTTTTGTAATATGATCCGCATGAACCCCATCTTTTCCATGCTACAAGATCCCCTTCAAAGTTTTCAAATTGCAAATTTGGAATACTTTGAATAGGAAGCATGAAAATGTCAAGCCGCATGGCGGCTTCGAGCCATGGGGAGACTTCGAGCCACAGGAAAATTTTGAGCCGCAGAAAGATCCCATCCAGGCTGTCCAGCTGTCGCTGCTGCATTTAATGCTCTGATTCAACTTTAGATTTGGGGCTGCCTTTTTGGTTACAAAGGATAGAATCCCAAGGGTCATTATTATCTCTTAGTGGACGCGAGAATCGAAGCAGCGTCTATCGGTGTTTGCAAAAACAAAAGTATAAACTTTATTGATACAAACTTTGTAAAGATTACAAGAATTCTGGGAAAGTACAACTGTAGGAATCCAATCTAGAAGATGATTGCTTTATCCCTTGGACGATATGAACTTTGAAGACGGTAGCCTCTAAATTTGAAGGCAAAAGCCTCGGAAGAATGCAGCAGCACTTGGGCAAGAACTCCTGAACTCTCTGATATTTCTGAACTTTATGTCTGATCCCCTTGAATGAAGACTTAAAACTCTATTTATAGAGTTCTGGAAATAACTAACTTTTAGTTATTTGAATGGCGCAAGTTGGATTGTGCAGGAACTGGATTATGCAGCATCAGACTGCGCAGGCAGTTATCTGGTCGTGGGCCAACTATTTTGGACACATGGCATCATTTGATTGAAATGCGCATGGTCGTATGCAGACGGTTGCCACGTAACGAGCAATTGATGGCATGAATGCCACGTGTACTTTTGTTCGTTGTCGCGATGAAGTGCGTCACATGAATTGCGCTGACTTTGGATTGTGCTAGGATGGATTACGCAGCAAACAAATTGTGCTGCATATATAGCTGTCCTCGAGCGCTGTGCGGCACAATAAATGAACAGTCTCCTCGTTCTTTGTGCTGTCAGCTATTAGAAGATTTGATTGTGTCAGGTAATAATGATATGGCCACGTCAGCTTGCGCAATTAAAAGTGTACGCAGTCCAGTCTGCGCCATCTGGATAATGCACAATCTGATGTCTGTGCAGTTTATTTGAAAGCTATTTTTCTTGATTTTCATGACTTTGTTGATGGTGCAACTTGATTTTTTAGGACCTACAAGACCCCTTTCAAAGTTTTCGAAAGTTGAATTTATTCAAAATTTCAAAATACTTTGAATTTTGAATTTTAAATCAAGTTGCGCATATGTTGAGCTGTCTGCGCAATCGGATGAATCAACCCTTGCTTTTCGGCACAATCTGTGGCTGCCGTTTGTTCTTTGAAAACTATAAATAGTTTCCTCGATCCTTCAAATTATTTTTTACTTGCTTTCATTGTGCTTGAGAGAAGTAATCCCGAGCCTATTTCGACTTCAACCTTTCTTCTCCGTCGATCTCATGGCTCCCAAGCGTTCTTCCGCCGCCGCCAAGGACAAGGCCCCCGCCGAGTCTTCGACTCACATTGCGCCTCGTCCTTCCCGTCATGAAACTGCGCACCCTGCTTTACGAGATAACCCGATCGAAAACTCTTTTTAGAGTTTTACGACTTTGCTGGATCTTAAAATCTATCTCTTTTTAGAGATGTAATCATACTGCGCCACCCTTTTTAGGGTTTTGGTTGCACGAACAAATTATTCTTCATTTTTTATGAAGAATATCTTCTCGCGCAATCGGTTGAATTGCGCTGGCAAAAGTCAGCGCAATCGGCTGATTTGCGCAATCTTATCAGCGCAAAATGATGCTTGCGCAAGCTTTGTCAGCACAATCTGATGGTTGCGCAATCTGATGTTTGCGCAATCCGATGGTTGCACAATTTGATGGTTGCACAATTTGATGTTTGCGCAATCTGATGATAAATTTTTGACTTGACTTGTATTTTGTTTTTTTTTCTGTTTAATGCAGTTAACACCAGAGAAGATCCTGAATATGAAACATTTGTTGGAACTTTAGCTGAGCCATATTCAAAGAACTTATCTCATGGCACTTTCCACAATATGCCCTTCCATCTTCTCGTCAGACTATTTTGATAGCACAGAATAACGAGACTTTGCTAAGTCTGATAAATGGACAGCCTTTGCAATCTGCTGACGCTGTCACTCATAGGAAGCCTATGTTCCTCTTCGGCGATGCCATTGATAAAAGTTCTCAACCAAGATCCCGAGTTGAGTCGAGAACTTTCCAATGGAAGGAAATTGATCAAGTTACCAGACCTAGCTAGATGCCTTCCTCTAGCAAGATATGCTCATGCGAGCCATCCTAGGAGGATGGAATGGGACATCACTCCCTTGCAACATGCACGGACAGGAAAAATCTGTGTCAAGAAAGGTCCGAACAATAGGGACATGTTCTATAGTTCTTCCGAACGACACAGCACTTTATTGAGAGGGTTGAAGCCAGGTTGTATTCCCCCTAAGAACTCATCTTTGCTGCTGCCGATAAAGACACCAATTTTTGCCAACGAGTATGCCAAAGCAGATGGTAAATATCCGGATCAAGACATCCGGTTGACAGGTCTGGTAAACCCAGACATCAAAAGATGGACCTGCATAGCTAACTGGATACTGGTCCAGTTTGAAGATAAACTCAGAGAAATTGATCTGTATAATGCGGTACACGCTACTGTATATGTCTTCTTTCTAAATCCTTATCTGTTTTTGGCTCTGGCAGAGAGGTACAACTACAGGATAGGGACGTTCATGATGCCCTGCGGAGAGATGGACTTGGCTCTCCATGAGATGAAGTATATCTCATATATACGAATGGGTGATTTACCTTACGAGGAGTACGTCCCGACCAACGACGAGTTAGATAGACTTCGTCGAGAGAATTCAAAGATGGTGGAAGTCTTTGATGAGCTTCTGTGCCATTATAACATATGCTCTTTGTATTACCAAAGTGGCTATTCTGGCACATGCTATTCATCCAAATGGTTGACTTATCTTTTTCTCAACCATATTATTAAGAAAAAGACAAAAGATCATGACTCCTGCAACCCTGATTTCTTCCATTCCCTCAGTAACAGTGAAGTGCTAAAGCTGATGGAGGAGAATAAGAGGATGGATATCAGAGTTGATGATGAACACCAATATCCTCCTCTTAAGGCTGGAGAATTTATGGAGAGCTTTATAAGAATGGGCTACAGGTCCATGTCTAAACAAGCCCAGCTGGCAGGATTTTTGACGTACTGGCTACGTCGATTCGTCGTGCCTGGAGCAAGTGCTGTAGACCGCTTCCATCGCGGTGTTCTTTTTGCTGCTGTCCGGCTAGTCTTCGGCTACCGGATGGATTTACTATCAACGATGACCTGTAGTATAAACGCGGGTCTTCGTCAGTATGTTGATTCTATGATCAAGTGCAAGGGTGATAAGGTGAACTTCCCTAGACTGGAGTTACCTTACACCTACTTATTCGGATGGTTGCTCTTGCGTCATCCATCATTGATGAACCCTGCTAAGGGAGCAGTTGGTGGCAGTTTTCTACGCAGATTCTCACAGAGCAGGTGGATATACACTAGTCTAAGGGACTGCAGACAAACTCTGAACCTCGGCAAAGGATGGAATTTTTTTTGCTCTCTCCCTCCAACTGGTTATGAGCATATGACAGCAAATATGATTGACCTTGGAGGCAACCAATAGGTCGATTGTCTTTTGAATGGTTGAAGACAATCAGACCATCACATCTAGTATACAGATTTGAAGAGGAATGCTTCCTTGAACCATATCTGCCGAGCCGCTTCGCTCGTCAGTTTGGATATGACCAGTTTCTTGTAGGTAACGCCATCACGTGCCTACAAGGAAAAGGTTATTTGATCGATGGTGCCCGGGCCTGGCTTACTATAATGCTCGAGACACAAAGACTGTATTCTCGATGCCAAACAGAACTGATGCTGGTCCTAGAATGCTGTATACTTATTCACAGTTTTACACAGCTGCTAATACATTTGCTGAAAACTATAGCCTCATTGATAGTTTTGCAACAGCAAATCGTCTGAAGAAAGGAGTGACTGACACATTAGCTCCTAATAACGATGAAGAACATGAGCCTGTGGACGATCCATTAGAAGCTTCCAGGGAAGCCAATTTCCCTGAGGAAGTTAACCAACCTTTAAGAATTTCTCTGAAGGTTGTTAAGTCTCCGGTCAAGAAGAAGGAGAGAAGGAGAGAAGAGCCTTCTTCCCTAGCTGTGAAGAAGAAATTGATCTTGGAACATTCTTCAGAGAAAGTCACTACGAGATCACAATCGAGACAATTGGCCGAGTCCACTCGAGATGAAGCAGCTACACCGACCTCTATTCAAAAATAGGTCGAGGTAGTAAACGTAGAGAGTCCTGAGAGGCCTCTACATAGAAGGAAGAAGCTAGCTTACAGAAGAAAGAAGAGAACAGTTTCTCCTCCAAGGCAAATTTGTCTTCGGTAGTGATGAACGCTGCGGCTGGAATCACCATGCCATCTCCTACCCCTGTTTCTGAGTCTGGGCATAAAACTCCTAGTCCAGAACGGAGGGAAGAGATCGAGCAGAGTGAAGAGAGAAATGAGGTCGTAGAGCCCAGAGAAAATATTGCTGAGACAGAGCATGAAGCTTTGAAATCCCCTTTACCGATGATGGATACTACTCAACCTCCTGCTACACCAGGAGCAATCCGCGAGGAAGAGGATCGTTTGATGATTGAGGCTTTATATGACTGTGACTTCGGCTCACAGGATTACATTGATCAAACCGCTGCAACTGCCAGTGGGGAGGTACCGAAGGAAGATGACAATGAGGAGGGTTCATCATCTTAGGACATTGAGGATACACATGATCCTGAAGGGGACGATAATGAGCATGTGTCTCCTGTAGCTGTTGACGACACCTTAGATCCTGAGAAGGACGTTGAGGTGCAGATATCTCCTGAAGACGCTGATGATACCTTGAATCCTGAAAAGGATGTTGATGTACAAGCATCTCTAGAAAAGATAGCAGATAAGAAGCGGCCCTGGAGGAAACTCCTGCTGTTGATCTCCAAGGTATAGAATGAAATTAGCAATTTTTTTTAATAGATTGACAACTAACATCTTTATTCTTATCCCTACAGAACTTGAATCTTCTCCAGCTCCTCCAGTGTACATGGACATAGTGCCTGCGACGACAATTGCTAGTAGCAGTCGCCATTTATCTTGTGGCTTCGAAGCAGGAAGTAGTCAGGCAATAGTGTTTGAGGCTACTTCTGCTTAGCTAGAATCTGTTCCAACAGATGATAGGCCTGTTGCCGGATCGAACCATGGTAAGACTGTTTTCACTTTTGATTCTCTTTGACAATAGCAAATGACAGGCAAAATGACAATATTTAATTTTGCAGAGGAACATCCAGGAGGAGCAACCAGCTCTACTCTAGCTCCTTTATTCAAAGAACCTACTGTCCGAGAAACTGAACGTCCTGCTGCCTCGTCATCAACAGGAGTTGCTGTGACTCCTGGTGCTCTGGCGGCCAATCAATTCGTCATCCAATCATTTACCAAATTCTTCTTCGATTCATTGGGACCATTGATCAATAGGGTGATGGAAAAAGAGGATGCTGATTTTTACACAGTTAGAGGTCCAACCTCTTTCTTAATTCATGCTATCCGCGAGCAAGGTGATGAGCCTCAGGCCACTTTTCTTGAACACATATTAAATGAGCTAGAGACTTCAATAAAGAACTACAAAGAGCTCAATAAGGGGGATATAGAACCCTTAGTTCAAGCGAAATTTGAACGGATGGCTCAGGAAGCTGCAATTGAGAGAGTAAAATTCTAGATTCTCTTGGATGCTTTTGCTACTAAATCTGCTGAGTACAATTCCAAAGTGGAATCGGTAACATCTACTGCTGAAAGAAAAGAGAGAAGAATTGCTGAAATGAGAGCAGAGATTGCCCGTCTCCAAGAAGAATTGGAAGATGAGGTTACCGAGCATCAAACTGCAATCCAACAACTTGGTGCCATAATCCAAGAAAGAGACGAATATGCCGCAGCTCATAATGATGAAATCACTCGCAGAATGGTAACCATACCAACTTTCAACGAGAAATCTGGGATGGAAGAGGCCAGGAAGAGAGTGATGGAATCCCGCGAAGAGCGTCTGCAGACTCTGAAGCAACAGATTACTGGCTTAATGACACCACCAGTTTAATAGAAAGATTCCTTGTATCTTCTTATTTTTGCAATATGTATGTTTTTGTAATGTCTTGAATTTTGATCAAATAAAAAGACATTTTGTTGTGACTCTATTATTTATTGTATATCTCGTTCAGGTACAAATAAATAAAGATAGAAAATATATTCAGAGGTACAGGACATGATATATTTCTTGATTCTGGAAAATAACCATATTCAAGTATATCTGCTCAGAGGTAATATGGACGTGGCAAATATAATTTATTGAATATCATTATTTTAATAAACAACTTAATCGAGAATGATAAGTTGCTGATGTGGATAAACGAACAAAATGAATCGTCAAAATATGTGAATGAAGTAAATCGTCAGGATGAACGGATGAACCGTCAAATGAGTGGAATGAACGAACGAATCGTCAGATTAATTAAATGAACGGGTGAACCGTCGGATGAATATGATGAATGAACGGGTAAACCGTCGAATAATTATGATGAATGAACGGAACAGACGAACCATCAAATGATAAACGGGCGAACCATCAAATGGATGGACGAACCGTCGAATGGTGAACGGGCGAACCGTCAGATGATGGTGAATGGATGAACGGTCAGATGATGATAATGAACGGATGAACCGTCAGATAATGATGAATAAACGGGTAAACCGTCAAATGAATGTGTCGTTTCATTTTTTTGAGAATCTTCGCCTATAAATAGAACAAAAATCTGGAAGGAATGATCATTTCCACTTTTTAACATAAAAATGTCGTCCGGAGTGCATCCAAGAAGGCTAAAATTATTCCGAAGATTGAAGTGGGCACTGAAGAACGTCCTGCCGATCCAGTCCAGCCAAAGCAGGCAGAAGTAGGCGAAGGTTCGTCTGCACCCAAACCACCGCGGGATATCTTGGACTTTCTGCTTGGACCAGGAAAGACTGAAGAAGAAGAAGCCATGAGGATGGCTGCCTGCAAATTCCTGATAGGCTCAAGCAAGGATGTTCTCGGCTCTTTTGCTGATTATGTCTTTGATAAGGACAGAAGTGGTCCACGTCCCAATGTCGAAAAAGATGATAGTGACCTTCCTTGATATCATGTAACATCGTTTATAATGAAATAAAAATTAAACTTTATTTATGAACTGTCTGATCTTATTTACATAAAATTACTGTTACATTTATACATAGTATTTCTTGAGGAATTTGCTATTGGTAGGCATCATTGCAATTCGACCATCTAACTCTGAAAGTTGATAGGCTCCGTTTGAAAAGACTTTGCTGACAATATAAGGCCCTTCCTACTTTGCATCGAACTTGCCTTTGCTCGAGTGAGTCATAGTCATAGGACGTCTAACTGTTAGAACGAGTTCTCCTTGCTGAAAGGCTCTGACTTTAACTTTGCGGTTGAAAGTCTTTGAGATGCGGGCTTGATATAACTCAATATGCTGTTGAGCCAATAGCCACTTTTTATCGAGCGCTTCTAACTCTTGAAGTCGAAGAAGATCGTTATTCTCTGTAGTGAGTTCATTAGCAATGGCAATCCTTAAAGAAGGAATTTGAAGTTCCAGCGGAAGAACTACTTCACAACCGTACACCAGAGAGAAAGGTGTAAAGACTGTGGGATTGCGGACCGTAGTACGGTAAGCCCAAAGACATTCACCAAGCTTTTCACTCCAATTTTGTTTGTTAGTAGACACAAACTTTTTAAGGAGCTTGATAATGGTTTTATTGAAAGCTTCAGCTAAGCCATTAGCAGCAGGATTGTAGGCTGTCGAAGCAACATTGTTAATTCGATGATCATCGTAGAATCTCGTAAACTTCTGGCTGATCAATTGTGGTCCATTGTCATGGATGATTCTTCGAGGTACACCAAATCGATAGATGACATGGTGTTTGACGAAATTAATGACACTGCTGGTCTTGACTTCAGCCAGAGGTATAGCTTCAGCCCATTTAGAGAAGTAGTCGGTTATTGCCAATATAAACCGATGTCCTCTAGAAGAAGGAGGACTGATAGGACCTATAATGTCCATGCCCCAAGCTTCAAAAGGCCAGGAAGCAGCAGTCGGATAAAGAAATTCTGATGGTTGATGAATAAAATCTGCGTGGATTTGACAAGCTCGATATTTTCTTGCATAATCGATGGCATCAGATACCATAGAGGGACAATAATAACCCATGCGTCGTATACGATCCTGTAGCTTAGGATCGGGTTGATGTGCTCCGCAGACACCGTCGTGAGCCTCATGCAGTACTTGCTTTGCTTCCTCACCAGCAAGACAGCGCAAGAGTAGGCCATCATAAGTTCGTCGATAGAGAGTCTTAGTGGTCTGATTGTAGTAGAATCGTAGAAACCTTCGACGAATACTCATAGCTTCTTTGGGATCTTCAGGGAGTATGTCATGAACTACGAAGTCGATGAAGGGAGCTCTCCAATCTTCACTGATAACATTGGTTTCAATAAGATTACTGAACTCAATATTACGATTGTTTTCGATGCAAAACAATTCCCGATTAGAGATAACCACCACCTGCTGTCTTTTGATAGGGATGGCTAAGGCTGCTGCAAGATTAGCCAAAGCATCTTCTTCAGTATTATAAGCTCGGCGTACATATTCAATGAAGAAGGCTTTGAATGATGTAGCCATATTGATTGCCGCTTCAAAGTAAGGCACTAGATCTTGATGGCGAACTTCATAGGTCCCTCTAACCTGGTTAACAACCAGCTTGGAGTCACTATAGACTTCAAGATATTCGACGTCTAGTTGTTTAGCTAGCTGAAGGCCAATGAGTAGAGCATTGTACTCTGCTACGTTGTTGGAGCAAGGCTCATCTAAAGAATAAGCTCTTTGGATAGCTGACCCGTCTGGAGAAACAAGGACAACTCCAACTCCTGCGACAATGGCACCATTGGGTCCAATCCTGGATGTACCGTCAAAGAATAGACGCCAAGTAGGAAATTCTTCAGAGATTGTATTAGATTCCAATGTCTCATCTGGAATTTCATCGTAGAGCTTGGATGTCTCCGGAACAGGATGAGCTGCTAAGAAATCTGCCAGTGCTTGACTTTTGACAGATTTTTGACAAACATATACCATGTCATATTGGGCTAGCAGAATGGCCTACATAGCCAGCCGAGAATTGAGTGTGCTAGGCTTCTTCATCAGTACCCGAAGAGGATTAACTCGGGATATGACATGAATAGTTTGTCCAATGATGTAATGCCGAGTCTTTTGAACAGCAAACATAAGAGCTAGGCATTCTTTTTTGACTGGACTATAACGGTGTTCAGCACCAATCATAGTACGACTGAGATAGTAAATGGCTTGTTCATGACCTTTTTTGTTCTTTTGGGCAAGTAAAGCACCCAATGAATGGTCCATAGCACGAACATACATTAAGAATGGTATGCCAGAGATCGGTGGCACCAAGACTGGTGGATTCATGAGATACCGCTTGATGTCGTCAAATGCTCGTTGACATTCTTCAGTCCAAACGAAAGATACACCCTTCTTTATGAGTTGAGTGAATGGTCTACAGCGTCCAAATATATTCGAAATAAATCTTCTGATGTACGTAAGTCGACCTTGGAATCGTTGTAGCTCTTTTAGATTGCGTGGAGGACGCATCTCTTAAATGGCTTTGATCTTCTCGGGATCCACGTGTATACCCTTAGAGGTAATGACGAAGCCGAGAAATTTGCCACTAGAGACACCCAAGAATGACTTCGTGGGATTTATTTTGAGTTGATATTGGCGCATGAGGTTGAAGATAGTTCTCAAGTCTTGGATGTGATCTTCCTTTAGACGACTTTTGACAGCAATATTGTCAACATATCATTCGACAGTCTTACGCAGATGATCTCGAAAGATGGTACTCATGGCTCGTTGGTATGTTGCACCAGCGTTCTTGAGACCAAACGGCATCACAGTATAGCAGTAAACTCCACGAGGAGTACGAAAAGAAGTATGCTTTTCATTCTCAGGATTCATCCGAATCTGATTGTATCCGGAGAATCCGTCCATGAAAGATATAATTTTAAATCTACAGGTGTTGTCAATCATGACATCCGTGATAGGGAAAGAAAATTCATCTTTTGGACATGCTTCATTAAGATCCTGGAAGTCGATGCAGACTCAAACTTTACCGGTTTTCTTTAGGACTGGAACGACATTGGCTACCCAATCAGGATGTTGTTCTTCTCGAATAAAACCACAAGCGATGAGCTTCTTGACTTCATCGTCGAGTGCGTCCATCATTTCTGGCTTGAAACGCTGTTGTTGTTGTTTGACCGATTTTGCATTCGGCAGAATGTTCAATTTATGAGTAGCAACTTTGAAATCTAGTCCTGGCATGTCGTCATAACTCCAGGTAAAGACATCAATGTATTCTTTAATCAGAAGAATTAATTCTTGTTTATCTTCCTCTGGAAGGTTCTTGCTGATGAATATTGGACGAGGTGATCCATTCTCTCCTACATCAACTTGAACTAATTGATCTTCGGCAGGAGGTTCCCTTTGTTCGAATCGGAGTTCCCATTGGGTATCCATTCGTTGAGCCTAAGGATCTGTTTTAGGATTTTCTTTAATATCCTTGTCATATCCTTCTGGAAGTTCGACGGAGAGCATGTTAGAAGATACAGTCAATTGATGAATTTGACCGATACTGGTGTCAGAATCCCACGATCTAGAATCAGAAGAATTAGAGCGCTCTTCACTATCGAATTCAGAACCTGCTGGGGATAATACTGGAGGTGAAGCATATCCGAGACCTTTTTTGGTCTTGCTGTAGTACATCTCTGACTTTCCCTTTGGCACAGTCGTACGGATAGGAGTTCTCCGTCCTTTATCATAGTTGAGGCCGCTCTTGAAGTCGTAACCCATCTTTCGAATGATGTCTTTTGATTGTTGACTGTAATGACGGAGTTGAAGATGCCCCATGTCGTTAACTTTGCTATCATCCGTATAGCTGAATTGTTGTTCTGGTCCTTTACTAAAAAGTATTGGACTCTCGCCTTTCTTACGAGCGGGAACAATACGATATGAATCCTTTGGGTGTTCGAATGAAACTTTAGTTTGAAGAGAATGTACAACTCCCATTGTAAATGACTGAAAGCTATTTAACATGTCCAAATAGCATTTAGCATGATAAATAACATCAGTATACTGGAAAGTAGATACTTTTTCATTGATTTGTACATTTGTATTTACAGCAGGACCTTCAGCCTTAGCAGGCGTAGTCAGATTGGTTACAAGAGGGGGAGAAGAAGAACGTGGAGGAGGATTGGCTTTGTTACGACGGAGGTCGATAACAAGCGGCTCAGAGGAGGTGAGCTCCCTTTTCTCCTTGTTATGAGATAGATCGATAACAAGTAGCTCAGAAGAAGTGAGCTACTTTTTATCCTTGTTACGACGTAAGTCGATAACAAACGGCTCAGAAGAGGTGAGCTTCCTTTGATCTTGATCATCAATTGATTGCTTTTGAACTGGCAAGTGAATAGCCAGTGGCTTGGAAGATTGAGGACGAGAAACACGCCCTTTGACAGGTATGATAAGGGTATCATTAGGCACTACTTCTGACTCTTCTTCAGTGTCCAGAGACAGGACAACCTTCATGAATTCATCCTTGTACATACGAGCGTCGTTGCAGTATACTTCAACACCTTTGAAAGGATAGAGATCAGCGACCTCCTTTTGCACCTCTCCATTGTCATCAACATATTTAAAACATTGATGGAGAGTTGAAGGGACAATGTTATGCTCGTGTAGAAATGGTCTTCCCAGCAAAGCATTGTAGGAACAACCATGATTGTCAATGATGTAGAAGGTAACCTTTGTACGAAGATTGCCTATTTGGAGTTTTAGGCGAATCTTGCCCAGAGGCTCACTCCTTCCCTGATTGAACCCAAGGATGGTGGTGATTGTACTGAAGAGACTATGCACTGGGATTTTCAGCGCATCCAACATTGTCTTCGGCATAATGCTGAGAGCAGACCCTAGATCTATCAAAATACGATCGACTTTTATCGAGTTGACGTATCCTGTATAGTAGAGAGGACGGTCGTGCCTGTTGTCTTCCATCAACATGTCATCCTGTGTGAAAGTTATATTTGGAATTAACTCCAACACACTATAACAATAGAGGCAAGAAACTGGCTCTGCTTTTGGCTTCTTCAGAAGGGCTAAGCAGGTTTCGGCTTGCATAAGAGCCTCGCTCAGAGTTTCTCGAGTCTCTTTGGAGAGGCGCAAGAGCTCGAAGATTGATAGCCGGGCCGGTATATTGGCTAGTTGGGCCAAGATATCAAAATTATAAGGTTTCTCAAGTCCAGAAGGAGATGACTTCTTCAAAGGTTTGTCAAAGTGGACTTGCTGTTTGCCTTTGTCCGTGACCGTCGGCTTGGGAAGAGTAGACTCTACAACCGATGAGGATGCAGAAGAAATATCCTCAGTGGACACAGGCTGCACTGGAGCAGGCTCAGAGGAAGAAGTAGGATTCTCTTGGGCTTCGGGGTAATCCTTTAGATAAGCTCTCCCCGATCTGGTGCCCAGCAGGATTTCTTCATCAACTATGGGGTCAAAAGACACCATATTGCAAATCTTTGTCTTGTCCTTGGAACGGTCTTTCTTCTTGAAGGAAGATAAAAGTTCGAATTCTGAAGCAAGATCCGGATGAATCCACATAATCTCGCCATTATCAAGAGACAAGGGGACGAGACCTTCACTTTGTGGAGGAGGGAGATTTTTAATCTCAAGAGTAGCTTTGGGGATAGGAATAACGCCATGCTGCACCATCTGGGGTGGAAAGTCACCGAATTGAACTGAGACCATATTTGCAGTAACAGTCTTCTCGTCTTGTTGCAGAGTGACAACGCCAGCATTGACCAGCTCCTGAATTTTGCCTTTGAGTACATAATATGCTCGAGTGGGATGTCCGATGAACCTGTGATAGACACAATACTTGGGATGATCAGTCTTACCGACTTTATCGGGCTTCTTTGGATCTGGAAGTTGAATTTTATTACTTTTGATTAAGCAATCAAAGATGCTCGCTGTGTCATTCTCGTCAAAGGAATATTCTACTTTAGGACGAGGTTCTCTCGTGGAGGTGCTGAAGGAGTAGAAGTGGACGTAGGAGGAGCTACGTTGACCGCCAGAGATTCTTTATTCTTGTTCAAATTGATGTTTAAAGTTTCTTTTGCTTTGCGGTTGTTCTGGCGATTGCCACCACCTAATGTTTGATGTTCATCCTGGTCAGGGTTAGACATTTGTACGCCTAGCTGCTTGAATTTGTCGGCGCTAACTTCAGCTGCTTTAGCGTTGACAATGAAGGATGGCCAATCTTGGAACTGAGTCGACCCCGTCCACATGCTGATGATAGGCAATAGATTTGCCTTGCAGGTGTCTATGGTGACAGCAGCCGGAGTTCCAGGAGGCATTTTCAAAGCTTTTCGGCAGAATCTTTCAATGAAGCTCTCAGCAGTTTCATTGTGCCTTTGTTTGATTTTATTGAGAGATGACATAGTCATGTCGTTGATTCCCTCGTAAAATCGTTCTAAGAAGATTTGCTTTAAGCCAGAGAAGGAGGTGATACAACCATCGGGCAAGCTTCTATACCAATCGTATGCTACGTCGGCTAAACAGCCGACGAATACTCTGGTAAGAAGAGCGTCATTTGGTTGAAGTTGGACAGTCATAACTTCAAAATGGTTAATGAACTGACTGGGAGATGTGCTGCCATCAAACAGCGAGATGGTTGGGATCTTGTACTTCGGAGGAAACGGAACTTCCTTCCATTCAACTGGGTAAGGTTGCTTGATCCCCAACCTTTGCAAGTTGTCTTTCTCCTTGAAAGCTTCGAACTGAGTTCGCAGGATCTTCACAGCTTCATTGGCATCTTCCACTGATGTAGAAGGAGCAGGTTGAACCACGGTATTAGGAGGAGGAACAGCATGATAAGCACTACCCCCAGCACCTGACTGACTGGGTGTAGGTTGGATCTGTACAGGAGGTACTTGAGTAGATGCTACCCCCAGCCCTGCATTAATAGGCACCGACGGTGCTATGATTTCAGGATTTGCAGACGGTACGGTCGATGGCGCTGTGTGCTGGGCCACAATAATAGAATGCATACTTGCGACCATTTCCGCCATTGTCTTCAGCTTATCTTCTAGTACAGCTATTCTTTGTTCTTGACTAGCTGAACTGGAAGCATCGGGATCTTCATTGACAACATAAGCTGTCACTTCTCTGGGTACAGTGGAGGACACTGTCTGCTTTGAACTTTCGCTGTATGCATCATAGTCGGAGAAAGAATCATCTCCTGAGTGAGAAAGAAGAAGACGTTCGGAAGGATTTTGAAGATTCCTTTGACCGATTGTATCTCGGCTTCGGGATCGGGTATGTTAGAATACTCCATCAGAAGATTCTTGGAGTAAATCTAAATACCGTTGGCTTGGCTTGTGAGGCTTCCCGTGCTTAGAGCACTTTCTACCCCCATTGTCTCTAGAAGTCATGTTGACGGAAACGTACAGAACCTCGTCTTCATCTTCCGACATAGGTTCAGAGTTAGAAAAGTTCAGACGATCGAAGATAGATCGTCTTGTTGTCTGACAACAACACTTAATGACCACTTTGTGATTGCAATGGTGTCCAAGTGGTTGTACTGGGGATGTTGAGATGTTGTTCCGTCTTTGCTTGAGGTGTTCTCGGAGATCGGGAACATCAATGGGACGAGAAGAAGTTCGAGGGATATGTTCTTTAATAACATTCGGAACATAGTTTCGGTTCTTCAAATGTTTTGTCCCTTGAGTGTACAGGGAAGTGCTCATTTCATTTGCATAGGTGTCCGGATTCTTGATCCTGGAAGTTTGCTTCTGATAATGTTTGGTCTTCGGCATTGGCTGTTTACGTTTCACCGAAGTTGGCCTGTTGAGATAAGTTCTTAGATCAGCAAATTCACCCCCAGGGGTTTCCGTCTGAGACACCAGCAATTTTCCCTGTCTTGAGCGGAAGATTATGAGGGTTGGAAGATCTTGGAACTCTGCTACCGGAGTAGGCAGAATACCTCTCTGATCAGTACACTTCCCTTTGGCAAGGAGAGAAGAATCCTTGTGAGAAAGGGTCCTTGTACTGACTGGTGCCGGAGCACATTCTGATTGATCTTCAACGATAAAAACCGAGGAAGACTGAGAAAAGACCAAAGGGCCTTTTCCTTTGTTTTGGAAAAAAGGTTAGCTAAAGAGCGTTTTCCTCTGTTGTCTTCCAAGTTTTGAGATGAGGAAGTTTGAGAAAAGACCAAAGGGCCTTTTTCTTTGTTCTAGAGAAGGAGGAATAGCCAAAAGACTACCCCCAGTGGATTATGCAAGAGCAGCAGAGTGTTGGAAAGGAGCAAACTTTCTCCTTGTTGTGAGAAGAGGAGAGATTAGCCAAAGGGCTGTCTCTCTTGGATTGCGCATACACAGTTTGCGCATGGGTTGATGGTGTACTGGCAGGTTGCGCATGAGGAGTCTTGGCAGAATATCTTCTGGCCTCAACCAGAGTGGTTTGCGCAGTAGGAGCCTTGTTGCCAAAGTGTTTGAGTTGTACTCTGGTTGCTGGAGTAGTGGACTGTGCAGGCAAAGTTGCAGCCAACTGCGCCAGAGGGACATGAGTCTTATATTTTGACAGAGCAGCATATGATGTAGGTTGTGCACTGGCAATAGCAGACTGCGCATGAGTGGCAGAGGCAGATTGTGCAACAGTCTTGGTGACAGAGATCTTAGACTGTGCAGCAGTCTTAGGCACAGAATCAACAGACTGCACAGCAGTCTTAGGGACCCACACTGGACGCACTTTGCTTGTGGAAGAAGTTGCTGTAGTACGAGGAGTGGTCCTGGAGTTGATCATGGTTTCATAGGCTGTCTGGTTGACCTTCACAACCAGAGTCTTCTGCGTCTTCCCGATAGACGTAACGTCACATTGAGTTGTCACTTCCTCGTCGGAGGAGAAAGTCGTCCCCAGCAGAGTCGCCATTTTGTTTGTAAAAACAAAAGTATGAACTTTATTGATATAAACTTTGTAAAGATTATAAGAATTCTAGGAAAGTACAACTGTAGGAATTCAATCTAGAAGACGATTGCTTTATCCCTTGGACATGTGAACTTTGAAGACGGTAGCCTCTGAATTTGAAGGCAAAAGCCTCGGAAGAATACAGCACTTGGGCAAGAACTCCTGAACTCTCTGATATTTCTGAACTTTATGTCTGATCCTCTTGAATGAAGACTTGAAACTCTATTTATAGAGTTCTGGAAATAACTAACTTTTAGTTATTCTGAATGGCGCAAGTTGGATTGCGTAGGAACTGGATTGCGCAGCATCAGACTGCGCAGGCAGTTATTGGTCGTGGGATAACTGTCTTGGACACATGGCATCGTTTGATTGAAATGCGCATGATCGTGTGCAGATGGTTGCCACGTAACGAGCAATTAATGGAATGAATGCCACGTGTACTTTGTCAGTTGTCGTGATGAAGTGTTCCACATGAATTGTGCTGAATTTGGATTGCACTAGGATGGATTGCACAGCAAACAGATTGCGCTGCATGTACAGCTGTCCTCGAGCACTGTACGGAGCAATAAACGAACAGTCTCCTCGTTCTTTGTGCTGTCAGCTGTCAGAAGATTTGATTGTGTTAGGTAATGATGACATGGCCACGTCAGCTTGCACACTTAAAAGTATACGCAGTCCAGTCTGCGCCATCTGGATAATGCGCAATCTGATGTCTGCGCAGTTCATTTGAAAGCTGTTTTTCTTGATTTTCATGACTTTATTGATGGGTACAACTTGATTTTTTAGGACCTACAATCGGTTTACGCTCTTTTGAAGACCTATAAATATGGGCCATACGGTGGAGAGAGAGCGTCTTTTTTTTCTTTTTGTTGCTGAAGATGTAGCCCCACCAATAGTTATTGTTTCTTGAAATAAAAAGATATATTATCTTCATTCTTTGCTTATGATATCTGAAATGCTCGTACTAGCGGGCCTAATACAACATTTGTGATTGGCAGAGGACATCCCACTTGGGGGACTTTTTGTGGACCTATTACCCTTTTGTGCATCTGTGATGCGAGTAAATAGAATCAAAATAATTTTCAGTAGACCTATTACCCTTTTGCATACTGGTGGTGCGGGTAATAGATTTGAATAATTTTTGGGACCTATTACCCTTTTGCGCACTGGTAGTACGAGTAATAGATTTGAACAATTTTTTTTGGACCTATTACCCTTTTGTGCACCAGTGGTACGAGTAATAGATTTTAAAACAAAACCTAACAGAGGTAATATGGACGTGATAGGTTCTATGGCCTTAACACTATGGCTTTATCCAGATTGGGTACATGTGTTAAGTTAGAAGATTATCTATATCAGAGGTAGTATGGATGTGATATACGACAATCAAAACCAGAAAGGTTGCTGAGAGGCGCCAAAAACAAACCTGGCAGACTAAGTTCAGAGGTATTAGTATACATGACTTGTCACCCAGGGAGATGCGATGTGAATCCATTCGGAGCTAATAGAGTGTAAGTTCAGAGATACTTGGTGTACATAACTCGACATTCTAGGAGCATATCTTTAAGCATAATATTTTTTAGAAACTTGCCGTTTATGGGCATCATAAGCAAGTCTCCATTTTGTTTGCAAGCCGGTATGCGCCATTGAAGAATATGATCTCGATGACAAATGGGCCCTCCCATTTGGGCTGGAACTTGCCGACGATTTTGTGAGTCATGACCATCGGTCTGCGGACGGCCAAGACGAGATCGCCTACTTGGAATGTTCTTTGCTTGACTTTCTTGTTGAAAGCTCGAGAGATGCGTGCTTGATAGAGATCGATGCTTTGTTGAGCTTATAAACGCTTCTCGTCTAAGGCTTCCAGTTCTTGTAGCCGTCGACGGTAGTTATCGTCTGACGTCAACCGTAAGTAAGGGCCACGCAAAACGAGGGGATCTGGTCTCCAATAGGAGAACTGCCTCGCTCCCGTAAACCAGAGAGAACGATGTATTTCCGGTAAGTAAGGGCCACGCAAAGCGAGGGGATCTGGTCTCCAATAGGGGATCTGAATTGTAGTACGGTACGCCCATAAGCATTCGCCCAGCTTTTTACCAGTCGCACTTATTTGAAGACACGAACTTTTTGAGAAGCTTGATTATGGTCTTGTTAAAAGCTTCAGCCAGACTGTTAGCCGATGGGTTGTATGCGATTGAAGCCACATTCTGAATCCGATTTTTGTCGCAGAGAAAGCATGGCTTGCGAAACTGCGAACCATTGTCGTGAATAATCCTCCGGGGCAGTCCAAAATGGTAGATGACGTAATATTTTATGAAACTAATCACATTTGATGTCTTTACCTCTATAAGCGGAATAGCTTCCATCCACTTGGAGAAGTAATTGGTGATTGCAAGTATAAACCGGTGTCCCTTAGATGACGGCGGGGTGATTGGTCCAATGATGTCCATTTCCTATGCTTCAAATGGCCAAGAGGCCACTGTTGGGTACAAGAATTCGGATGGTTGATGTATGAAGTCTGCGTGGATCTAACAAGCCCTACACTTCTTTGTATAATCGACTGCGTCTGCTACTATCGTTGGCTAGTAATAGCCCATCTGATAGAGACGGTCCTGCAACTTCGGGCCAGGTTGGTGAGCCCCGCAAACGCCATCGTGAGCCTCACGTAGGGCTTCTTTGGCTTTTGTATTTGATAGGCAGCGTAGCAGTAGTCAGTCGTAGGATCATCGATATAGCATTTTTGTTTCCATATCATAAAGGAATCTGAGATAACGCCTTCTGATTGAAGTTGCTTCTTTCACATTCTCTGGCAGAATTTTTTAGACTGCAAAGTCGATGAACGGGAGTCTCCAGTCTTGTATGTAATTGATTATCTGGGCAGAGTAACTCGTACCTAGTTGAACATTGTTTTTGGGATAGACCATCTCATGGCATACCACGTCGATTAGATGATCAGCATGATTTGGAACTGCTAAGGAAGTGGCGAGGCCTGCTAGGGCGTCGGCTTCAATATTTTGGAGCCTAGGAACATGCTCTATAAAGAATCCCTCCAAGGTTACAATGATGATAATTGCTGTCTGATGATAAGGAATCAGGTCCTCGTTGCGGACCTCGTATGAGCCTCGAATTTGATTAATAATCAACTGTGAGTCGCCATATGCTTCTTGGTATTCGACCCCCACTTCTTTTACGAGTCGGATCCCGATGACCAGAATATTATATTCGGCCACATTATTTGAACAAGGCTCTGTAGATAGTACACCCGATTGAAAAAAAATCCAGAAGAAAAAATTAATACTATCCCGACTCCAGTGACGATATTACCTTGGGGCCCCGTTCTTGAAGCACCGTCGAAGAACATTCGCCAAACGGCTTCATGTGAAGTCATGTTTGAGTTGACGATTTCGTCTGGGATTTCTTCATCGATTCTGGCTGTTTCTGAGCCTGGATGAGCTGCTAAGAAGTCGGCCAAGGCTTGACCTTTGACAGCCTTCTGTGGAACGAAAACCATGTCGTAGGGGGACAATAATATCGCCCAAGTGGCTAGATGAGAACTGAGTGCGCCTGGCTTGGTCATAAAAACCATGAGGGGGTTGACTCGTGAGACAACATGGATGGTCTGTCCTGTCACATAGTGTCGTGTTTTCTGAATGTCGAACAACAAAGCAAAGCATTACTTCTCCACGGCAGTGTACTTGTACTTCGCCCCCACCATCATTCTGACTTTAATAATTGATCAAACTCTGTCTCGATATACGAAACAATTTAGATGTTTACTAAAGATATTTTGGACACTGATCAAGATTAGATATCTACTCAGTTCAAGACCGAAGCTATGTTTGCCACTCAAGACTCTATTTTCTTACGCAATGTAATTTTCTTTTTTATTGAGTCTAGGAATACTTTGTACACCAAGTCGTACTGGCAAACAGGCTATCCATAATCATTTTTTTCAAAACTGACCTATCGTTTTAAAATGACCTATGTTTTTGAAAACATCTACTTTTACAAAAAGCTTCTGAAGGATTTTCAAAAAGCCAAAACAATTTTTCACAACATAAACCTGACCAAACCCTGACAGAACTCGGCCAGAGTTCGGCCAGAGTTCGGCCAAGGTAAAAGTTATGTGAACGTTTTTTGAACTTACACTACTAAAATATGCTCTATTAGCGACGTTGTTTAGCGACGGAATGAAATTCTGTCGCTAACTATATAATATAGCGACTTCTTTCTAATGACGTCACAAAACGTCGCTGAATAGCGACGTTCAGCGACAGTAGATACAGTATGTCACGGAATAGCGCCGTTCAGCGACATATTATTACTTAGGGCACAGGACTCCTTTTTCTCCCTCACTCGAAAACTCGAAAACTCCTTTTTTCTCCATCCCCCCGGCGACTCCCTCCACCCCGGTGACTCCCTCCCCCCGGCGACTCCCTCCCCCCGTCGAGCTCCTCCTCCTCGAGCTCCTCCTCCCCCAATCTGAGCTACTCCTCCTCTCCGGTAAACCCTAACCTAATTCCTCCTCCTCCTTTTCTCTCCCCCACACACACACAGACACACACACACACAGAGACACACACACACACACGGAGGGTGACACACCAAGTATTTATGGAAATGTCCAATAGGTCATTTAGAATCCTAATTTCAGTTTTGTGCATAAATGAGAGTAGGTTAGTCATGGTTAAGGTATCCCAATTGGTTTTCATATGGATTCCTATATATATCTATGTATTTTGACCCACAAGTCATGTATATATGTAAATATATAAATTGGTATATATTTATGTATGTTGGGGGGTGTGGTTTTGTTTTAGGATGAGTATTTTAGTGTCTACACATAAGTGAGTATCTTAAGTTAGATATTTAGGATAGTATCCTAGGCACTAATTTAATATCTTGTTTAGGATGTTAGTATCCTAGAGTTAGATAGGTGAGTTAATATCTTAGGATACTAGAAGTTAGTATCCTAGATAGGTTAGTTAGTGTCTTGGATAGGTTAGTTAGTATCCTATTTATCCTAGATAAGTTAGATATCTTAGGGTAGTTAGATTATGCTAGTATCTTGAGGGTATCAAGATAATAGGATGTTAGGATATGGGCTAGAAGTTAGTACCCTAAGTTAGTATCTTGGCTAGAATTTGGTATCCTAGGATAGTTAGATATCCTAGTATCTTAAGAGTGTCCTAGATTAGTCTATGGTAATAGGATACCCTATATGGTATATCTCTATGTAAATATTAGAGTATCTTAGGAGTGTTGGTATATTGTTAGAACGATAGAGTTAGTATCCTAAGGTATCTAAGGTATTAGCAAAGTAATGAGAATTACCTATAGCCTAAGGATAAGGTATTAGCTAAGGTAATGGGTATGATGTTAAGGCAGGTAGATAGATACTAGCCTAAGGTTGATGGTAATATCTATTAGCCTAAGGTATTGAGTTATCTACTAGCCTAAGAGTAGGATATTACTAGGATATGGTATTATCTAGTATCTAAGGTAAAGTGGATGTTAAGGTATTAGTTACTTAGACTAAGGTATTGAGATTCCAACTTAAGGTATTAGTATTGGGATACCAATAACGATAAGGTAAAGGGTACCTTGGTAGGTAATGACTAGAAATAGGATATTTGACTTAGATTTGACCTTGTTTGACCAAGGTTGACTATTTTGACTGAAAGTCAAAGTAGAGTCAACATCTGACCTAGATTAGACTAAGAGTTGACAAAGTCAACTATAGGTCAACCCTTGACCTAGTTTGACCTTGTTTGACTTTGTTTGACTTAGCTTGACCTAGTTTAACTTTGTTTGACTTAGTACAACCTAGTTTGACCTAGATTGCATATCATGCACTAGAAATCATGCCTAACATTGTTATTAGTAACTGTCCGCTACTAATGTGTATCCCATAATAAGACATAATATACGAATTTATGCCTATTGGATAATGTGTGTCCATCTTTGCAGAATTATTTCCAAATGGATATGAATTACTACTTACAAAATCGTTCATAGATGTATAATCATCGTCCTGATGATATGTGTAGTATGCGGGATAAATACATAGCGGGAGTAGAGCAGTTCCTGCAGTTTGCTAAGGCGTTCCCTCGGTACATGGACGGCACCAAAATTAAGTGTCCGTGTGTGAAATGTCATAACGTGAAATATTATCCAGAAGTGAAAGTGACATATCATTTGTACTCGAGGGGTTTCACACCTAATTACTATCAGTGGACCGCACATGGAGAACTTGTGTCTTTAGTATCAGAGCCGGAGCCTTATGTTGAGCCGTATATGCATACGGGACCTAATTTTGTTTCAGATAATCATGCATACGACGACGGGTGTGTGAACATGGTTTTCGACGCTGCGGGGCCTAGTTTCATTCGTGATGCAGTTGAGGAGGCACCAAATGTCGATGCTGCAAAGTTTATGGAGTTGCTGGAGAATGAAAGGACTCCATTATATCCTGGTTGTGAGGATCATTCACCGTTGGAGGTGGTTAAGTCAGATTTTAACATGTCGCAAGAATGCTACAACCGAGTGTTGGAGTTGATTATAGAGATCTTGCCGGCAGGTACTAAGTTAACTAAAGACTTTTATCGGTCTAAGAGGATGGTGAGATCGCTCTGGATGGGATACGAGAAAATCGATTCTTGTCACAATGGGTGCATGCTATACTACAAAGATGACAAGGATGCAGATGTGTGCAGATTTTGTGGTGCTGATCACTATAAGATAACTAGTACATGAAGGTCTACCAGTACAAGAAGATCGACCGATTCAATGTACTACTTGCCTTTAACTCCGCGGTTGCAAAGATTATTTATGGTAAAAAAGACGGCCGAAAATATGAGTTGCCACATGCGAGAACAGATTGAAGGAGTGTTGGATCACCCATCCGACGGAGAAGCGTGGAAGCACTTTGATCGAGTGTATCCTGATTTTGCTTCAGATCTGTGTGATGTCAGGTTGGGGCCTTCTGACGGTTTTACTCCTTTTGGTCTTTCGGGATCCCAGTATTCGTGCTGGCCTGTGATTGTCACTCCGTATAACCTACCGCCTTGGATGTGCATGAAGACTCAGTACATGTTTCTAACCGTTATAATTTATGGTTCAAATAATCCCAAGAGGAACATTGATGTGTACTTACAGCCTTTGATAGATGAGCTGAATCAGTTATGGGAAGTAGGCGCTAACACGTATGATGTTTCTAGGAAGCAGAATTTTCAGATGAATATAACCCTTATGTGGACCATCAACGACTTTCCGGCCTATAGAATGTTATCTGGATGGAGCACTCATGGCCGTCTCTCATGTCCGTATTGCATAGACCGTACTAAGGTTTTTCGTTTGAAATACGGAAGAAAACCGTGCTTCTTTGATTGTCATCGGTAATTTCTGCCAAAAGATCATCAGTTCAGAAGGAACATGAATGCATTCCGTGCCGGCGTTGTAGAGAAGGGTGATCCACCGCCAAGGTGGTGCAGAGCCACGATATGAAAGGACGTTAGAGATTTTCCAAGTGCTATCGAAGATCCAACAACTGGGTACAAGTGCGATGGATTTGGTAGAGATCGTAACTGGACAAAGATGAGCATATTCTGGGATCTGCCATACTGGAGTACCAATCTGATCAGACATAATCTTGATGTCATTCATATGAGAAGAATGTGTTTGATAACATAATTAATACTGTGATGGACGTAATGGAAAAAACGAAAGACAATCCCAAGGCCAGGTTGGACTTAGAAGAAATATGCAAACGCCCTGCGTTGTATTTGATAGAGCAGAATGGAAAACAGTTCCTGCCGAAGTCAATTTTTTATCTGGACAAGGAGGATAAAGTGAGACTTTGTCGGTGGATCCAGGGCCTAAAATTTCCATACGGATATGTGTCAAATCTGAGAAGATGTGTCGATCAGAAGGAAAATAAATTGACGAGTATGAAGAGCCACGACTGTCACGTATTCATGGAGAGGTTAATTTCGATTACATTTCGGGAATTCTTACCGCAGGCAGTTTGGGATCCATTGACGGAGCTTAGCATATTCTTCAGGGATCTTTTTTCTAAAAAATTGCTCGTTGATCGTCTAGAAAAGCAAGAGAAGGACATTGCGGTAATACTGTACAAGCTAGAGAGGGTGTTTCCTCCTGGATTCTGCGACTCTATAGAGCATTTGCCGATTCATCTATCCTATGAGGCACGTATTGGTGAACCCGTCGAATATCGATGGATGTACCCGTTCGAGCGACATTTGAATTACCTAAAAAGAAAAGTAAAAAATAAGGCACGAGTCGAGGGTTCTATTTGTGAAGCCTATGTTCTCGAGGAGATTACAAACTTTTGTTCGATGTATTTCAAGCCTCATGTTGCAACTAATAGAACGAGAGCTTCCAGAAACGATGACGGAGATCATGAATGTAATGATACAATACTGAAGTTATTTAATACTCCAGGAAAGCCATCGACTAAAATGAAGAAGAGATATTTGAACGATGATGAGCTAAAGGCTACTCAGGTGTATGTATTACTCAACTGCGACGAGGAAAAAGTAGAGAAACTGGAGGGGTAAGTAATTAATACGTCTATATTATTTTAATAGTGTGATTATTATACTATTACATTAATTGAACGATGTTGTTTTCAGCATATTTAATGATGATGTGAGGTCAGGTATGCCACACATAACAGGAGAAGAACTAGAACAAGAAATGAGGTGTTAATTTCCATCATGGTTGAGTGCATATGTAAGACTTGAGAACTCTGTAATTACCTTTCTGTATATGCACTTGATTGAGAATAAGCTTAATTTCTTTTTTCGTGGTATTTAGGTCGATCGTCCATACGTAAGACTTGAGAATGAGTCTATTAGAACGCTAGCCAAGGGACCAATTTATGCTGCAAAAATATGGCCAAGCTACTGTGTTAATGGGTTTAGGTTCAAGTCAACAACTTGTCCGATCAGAGACAACTTTATGGATCTCGACTCCACCAAAAATAGCTGTTTGTGTATCAGATCTTCGAACTATAAAGATGTTGATGCGGGCAACGATTTCTATGGCGTACGGGAGATCGTGGAGCTGACATATAGTTATGGAATAGAGCCTGCTAAGATTGTGTTTTAGGTGTGATTGGTTCGATCCGATTGAAGGTCAAGGTTGGAAAGTAGACAAGCACGGTCTTGTGGATATAAACTATCGACGTCGATATCAAGCCTACGAACCATTTGTCCTATCAAGTCAGGCTCAGCTCGTGTACTTCATAAGTTATCCTAAACGGGAAACAACAAGGTCGGACTGGTGGGCAGTATGCAAGACCAAAGCTAGAAATACCTTTGAGGTTGACGATATAGCTTATCAAGAGGATGAACTACCTCTTGTAACAAATAATATAGAAGTGGACATGACGGAAGTTCTTCATTACACATCTAATTGTATAGAAAAAGTAGAATTATCTGAAGAGGAAGATGCAGATAAAAGTGAAGATGTAGAGGAGGAGGAAGAAGAAGAAAAAGAAAAGAAAAAAAAAAAAGAAGAAGAAGAAGAAGAAGAAAGAAGAAGAAAAATGAGATAAACGAACTAGATGAATTTTCAGAAGAGGATTAAATCTGTACATTTGTTTTATCATCATATTTGACACTTTAGTGACACATTTATCAGATAAATCTGTGACACTTTAGTGACACTTTATCTGTGACTATGATATTTTTCAAAAATCTGTGATGTCTATCATATAAATATGTATTTTGTTTTATTGTCATTGTTATTATCAGGTATGACTAGACCATCTGGACGACGCGGAGGATTTATATTAGGAAGTCCCATTTGCCTCGGGCTGGGGATAGAGATTCCGTACCCTCATCCTCATCTCCGAGTACGCCATTGTACGTTCTGTTCCCGGTCCATTACCGGGACAGGGCAGTTCCAGCAGGTTGGAGACTCCTCCATCGTCATCCAGCGTTCCTGATCCCGCATCCAACATTCATGATCCCGTGTCCAGCATTCCTGATCCCGCATCCAATATTTCTCTTACCGACGGCTCCATGGGGGAGCCGACGCGAGCATATGGAGGACGGCGATCAGACTGATCCTGCCCAGGCAGGAGGTGAGAGCGACCCTCCATGCGCTCCCCCGGACGAGACGCGTATGGAGATTGGACGGACGGCCCTGCGAAGTAAGTTAATTAGTTAATTTATATTTTTCAAATGATTTATGTACATATATTCATGAGAATTATTATTGTAGATATCGGCCTCCGCAGTACAGAGACAGCTGGGGGTATTTTTGAGGCAGAACTATGGTGGGCCTTGGATTAACTACTCAGATGCTCCCGCAGATAGGAAGGCCTTTTGGTTCGCCCACTTCAAGGTAAAAAATTTATTTATTTTTAAATTTTAATACATTTGTGTATATTATACAACTTTTATTTTACTTCTTGTAGAGGACCTATTTCTATCCACCACACCGGGCAGCGAAGATCGAGGGCCAATTTTCTGTCGTCGTAGGCAAGCTCATCCGTGATGCGATCCACGACTAGAAGTCTCGTGATCGCTCCGAAAAGCCAATCCACGGTTGGATCACGCCAGAGCAGTGGACTGCGATGAAGGCTAGATTCGGTGAGGCCAGGTACCAGGAGCGGTCTGACAAGGCCAAGGTGGCGCGGTCGAGCGCGGTAAGTGGTATGGTGGCTCCATTCCGATGACGGAGCATTTTCATCGTCTAGTACATTTCCTATGACGGACATCATTTTATATAGCTGGATAGAATGTTTAATACTAATAATAGATAATATTTTAACAGGCAAAAAGGGTGAGGACCCTAACATGGTGACCGTCTTCCTAGTCACCCATCGGAGGGCTGGGGAGTTCATTGACGAGGGGCGACGCAGGCATATGTACGTTCTATTCTTTATATTAATTTACTATAATTTAGAAAACAGGAAAATAGATATCAATATAGACTTAGCAAACACTTATACGTTAGCAAAATTGTTCTAGGCCGAGTTTGTTCAGCTACAAGAGGAGGTGGCTGCTGCTGCTAGTGCGCCAACAGAGGGAGGGGCTGGTACTTCCTCCCAGCCGTCTACAGCTCCATCACCGGACGAGCTCTGGATGACCCTTTGGCGGTCTTCAAAAGGGTACGTACTACGGTATGGGATCCTACGGCGCCTATTGGCTTCAAAGTCATCCCGGGCCCCTCTTTCAGTACGCAGTCTCCAGCTTCACAGGCGTCATCACGAGTGCAAGATATGTGCAGACAGCTCCACGAGCTGCGTCGTGAGTTACAGCAGCAGATTTCTGAGGCAGCTGGGTCAGAGCGACGATCCGACGATCCGATGATCACCGGACGATTTGATGCAGTCGAGCGCCGTATACAGGAGCTGATGAGTCTGCAGCAGGCTACAGCTGCCAGCTTACACACGTTCACGAGTCTATGCAGCGCACAGAGCGTAGACAGGTCGAGCTTGAGGGATCGCAGAGGACCGTGGCTGCCTCACTCACCGGCTGCATACTTCTCTGAGGAGAGTACTCAGAGGATGGTGAGTACCCTTGCTGCGCATGGTGACCGACTGCGAGAGCTGGAGCAGATACGTCCTCCCGGTCCATCGACGGTGTCGACTCCAGACGTTGCACTGCCTCCTACTGCCCCTACGGTACAGCTCACACATGAGCAGTATGAGTACATACTATCCTAGATGCACGGCAGGGGTCCGCAGTGAGTTTATTGATTTTTTATGAGTTGTATGTATTGGCCCTATGGGCAAATTGTTTATTGGTACACATTTGTTATACACTTGGTGGGAGACTTTTTATCATCTTCCATTTTATTTGACTCTATGGATGTTTGTGATGTGTACTGTGAAGTGTAGTTGTTGGATATTTACTTTGTGATATTACTTTGTTGGTATTTTATTGTGATATTTCTTTGTGATATCTG